>VZTE01001628.1:402131-618923 GCA_013397775.1 Eulacestoma nigropectus | reverse complement strand
TTCTGTTCTGCTTTTTTTTGTGGTTTTTTTTGGTGTTTTTTTTTTTTTTTTTTTTTTTTTTTTTTTTTTTTTTTTTTTTTTTTTTTTTTTTTTTTTTTTTTGTTTGGGGTTTTCTACTTTTTTTTCAACTGGTAATCTTCAGAACTTCTACTGTTATGCTGGCTGCAGCTCTTAGTCTTTTTTTCTATATCAACAGAAACATTTGTGTGTTCTGTTCTTAAATTACAGCTTTAAAGCTGGACACATTCATTGTTTTGCCAGTATGTTTTGGCACGTTCCAACACTGATACAGCAAGACAGGTGTAGGTTCTGTGTATGCAGTTACAGCTGCTGCTGTGATTCCAGCATGAGCTACATGCAAATTACTTCCTTTCCTACATTTAATCTCATCTTTCTTGCAATCTGCAATTTTAAAATTGTTTTAAAAGTTTCTCTAAGGTGCCAGCATTAAATCCACTTTTCATCTGGATCTTGAAACACTGTGGTTTTAAATATAGTTCCAGATGACAGCCAGCAAAACTGATTGTAGTGTGTGTGTATGATTGGATCTTGGAAAGAGTACACACCAATTACCTTTTGCACCCTCTCTGGAAGCTCTTCCATACATTGCTTCGTGTCTTGTCTCTGCTTAGGTAGTGGGTTTATTTTGCTGTTCTTGTTTTGTTTTACATGCTTCATTGGGGTGGATTTTCTAAGTCTTCGGGTCTTGGATTCCTGGATGATATCTGCAGAATGTGGATGGTGAGCCACTTGTGAAAATACTGTCTCATTCTTTGGGTGACCAAAGCTGCTTGTCAGGCTTAGAAAATTTATACTGGTCTGTTCTCATATCTGGGGTGTTATAGGGTTATTATAGCTCTTGCCTTTGCTTTGCCTTGCCACTAAATGTGAAGTCAACGGCCTGTGGGAAGAGGAAGAATGGTACAATCAGGGGTGAGAGGGATGGTCTGACCAGAGAGGAAGACCTTGAACAATGTAGTGAGGCAGGGGCAGGGTTGAGAGTCTGTGCCGAGTGGGCAGGACCCCGGCCGGACAATTGGCTTTGTACAGCGGTGGAGGGTGGTAGGAAATTAGTCACCGTGACTCATGGGGAGAGGGTCCTGCTCTGGTGCTATCAACGGGGCTAAAAGTGTGTGTGTTAGGGTGGCCATGAGCAATCCTGTCGGTGAGGTGTGAGGGAGGGATGCTGCTCTGCCAGGAAAGCCCAGGCAGCCTGTAGACTAAAACAGGGAGCATGAGGAAATGACGGGGCCATGACGCTGTGCTTAAGAGGAGCAGCTTCCAGTGGATCAGCAGCCTGTTTAACCTTTTATCCCAGCAGTGTGCCCAGGTGGCCAAGAAGGCCAGTGGCATCCTGGTCTGTATCAGGAATAGCGTGGCCAGCAGGACCAGGGCAGGGATTGTTCCCTGTACTGGGCGCTGGTCAGGCCACAGCTCAAGTGCTATGTCCAGTTCTGGGCCCTTCAGTTTAGGGAGTACATTGAGGTGCTGGAGCGAGTCCAGAGAAGGGCAACAAAGGTGATGAAGGGTCTGGTACAGAAATCCTGTGAGGAGCTGCTGAGGGAGCTGGGGGTGTTTAGCTTGGAGAAAAGGAGGCTCAGGGGTGACCTTACCACTCTACAACTGCCTGAAGAGAGATTGTAGCCAGGTGGGGGTTGGTCTTTTCTCCCAGGCAACCAGCAGCTGGACGAGAGCTTAAGCTGCACCAGAGGAGGTTCAGGTTGGACATTAGGAAGAATTTTTTCACAGTGGGCCCGAAGAGCTATTGGAATGGGTTGCCCAGGGAGGTGATGGAGTCCCTGGAGGTGTTTAAGGAAAGACTGGATGTGGCACTCAGTGCCATGGTCTGGTTGACACAGTGGTGTTTGGTCATAGGTTGGACTTGATGATCTCAGAGGTCTTTTTCAACCTAATTGATTCTGTGGTTCTGTTTTGTCAGCTGATTTCAAGGAAGATGTAGAAGACAGGTGCAGTACATGGAATATGTTTTACAAGGAGCTCTTCCTAAGGGCTGGAAGTCACAGGACAGAAGGGCAATTCCCTTGGCAACTTGTGCAGATGCAGGCTGACACCAGTATGTGACTTGGGGCCAAGGGGGATTGTGCAGATAAGGAAGGCAAAAGGAAGGGTGAGGTTGCTGAAAATGGTAATGAGGGGTCTGCAAGTGCCATGGGGCGAAGGGAGTGAATGAAGGAACAGGAGCTGATGTGGGTGAAGGGCACAAGTGTCAGGAACCTGAGCTGGGGGAGGCTGGGCTGCAATACACTCATCCAACTGCAAAAGAGGCTGCTGTACTAACCCTGACATTAAATAATGAGGCTCCGAATGGAGCGTCTGCTACCTAAGTGGACAAGGAAGCTGTACCTTGGGTTTGAGGTGATGCAGGATATGGTGTGCTTACGGTGTACCTGGATGAAAAGACCTGGTGCTTGTGACAAGGGGCTTACATGATGCTACTTTAACACTGGTCATAAAAGGAAAAGGGAAAGTACTTGTGAGTAGCCTTATTTTGGCTGGCTGGCTGCTGACATGGATGTTAGGGAGAGATGAGCCAAGAATGTCTTGGAATGAATTCACACAAAGCCACTGAATGGAGCTGTCAGGATCTGGGATGCCAACATTTTAAAATCTGAAAAAGAGATGGGGACGGGGAAGACCCCCCTGAAAGATGGAAAAGAAAAAGAGAAAACTGCCAAAGAAGCTGACGATAGCTGCTGCAGGATTAGTCTGCCCTGGTAATGCTCCCACTGTCATGTGGGCCAAATTTTTGTCACTGAGCAATAAGTAGTCTAGCAGATCCTCCCTCTCCCTGTAGAAATGCAGATCACTTTTATGGACGTGGTTAAATGGAACTACTCAGATGGTAACAATTCAACACGTGCTGAAAGTTTTGGAAAATGGGAGCTCAGAGGGGAGCAGCTATGGCAGAATAGACCTAAAGCTAAAGCAGCATGAAATGGGGCATAAATAAAGTAAATCCAAAGTCTGTGATGACCTTTGGCGTTCAGCTTGCTTCTATTTGTATTTGGAACAGAACACCTTCACTGTTCCCAGGAAAAGTTGGGATGTCACTAGGCATCCTTCTTAAAAAACTTTTCCTTGAAAATGAAGGAATTGCAGCTGGACTGCACTGGTGTCATGAACCACGTGCAGGCTGCTTGTGCTGTCTCACGTTCCAGTTTGGGGACCCCCACTGTCCTCATGTGCTGCAGCAGAGATGAGTCTCTGGGCTGGGGCAGGTGTTGGCTTTGGCATGAAGGTAAATTGTTAAATGTGGCATCCAGAGCATAATAAATGTGGAAAGAGAAAGCTGCCTAGCAACCCTGTGGGCACTGGGGGAATAATCCTGACCGGTGCAAAACTTCCTCATGGTTGATGTAGCTTCTGCAAGGCAAGGTGGTTTTTTTTGTACCCCAGTTAACCTAGTGCTCAGCTAGTTGTTGTTTGGGGTTTTTTTATTTTAATTGTTAATTAACGTAGAGTATCTTCTGGTCCAGATAATGTGATTTGAGAGAAAAAAACCAAACGAGACCTCAGGGCAGAATTTTTCAGGCTTACCCTGCAAGTGAAGAATTCAGCTGGCACTTGGCCGCGTTAGAGAATGGCAGGCTTTGGCAGGCGCCGAGGAATTTCCTGAGTTATGAAAAGAGAGCACTGGACACAGGAGAGATCGCAGATAAGGCAGATCTTAGAAAATCATTGAAAGTGGAATTCTTTCCTGGTAAAGTGGTCGCTTGATGTGGAAACCACCTAGGTTTCTGACAGCCCAAGCACAGCAAGAAGGCCAAAAAAAGGAAAAGACAAATACGTAGAAAGGACATGATAACAAAGTATTTTATTGAGACTTTTAATTCACTTTGGTGGTAAGCTGCAATCAGTCATGCTTTTAGAGTATTTTTATTAGCTGAGTATTTTTTTTAGTTCTAGTGTTAGCAACTACAGTGTGGTTGGAAAACAGTGATCATTTCTATCTCTCAGAAATTCAAGAATCCATCAGGCTTCTATAAATAACAGCAGAAGCCTTAAATAGAAGGGGAAACACACATGATAGTACATTCCCCCAACCTCATATGTAAATCACATGGACTCAAATACTTGATCTAATGTGGTGGTTAGAGACAAGGATAGATTGAAGTGAAATATACTGTTGATGGAGAGTGGCGTGAAATGTGATAACTTCTAAAAGCTCTATAGCTGCTTTGGGAAGTGCAGCTTTTGTTGTGCTATGGCTGATGCTGTTGTTCAACTGTTTTTAAATTTCTACACCTTATTAACGGTAATACCTTAGTGTTAGCATACATCAGTGAAAATATGTATTTCTCATGGAAATATCTCTTTTTCTAAAAGCAAGTTTAACAGCGGAGGTATGTAGAGAGGAATTCTCCTCTGAACTGAATATACATCTTGGGCTATGTTTGTAGTATTTCCTGCTAACTAACACTTAGATACTGCTGTCTCCTTACCACACATCAGAATAGTAAATGTACTTTTTCTTTTTTCTTAGGGGCGAGTGGGTGGGGGAAAGCCCAGACATTTTAAGTGTGTAGCTTTGGTTTGATTTCCTAGGCTTTGACAACTTCAGACTTTCACTTCTTGTTTTACAGCTACTCCGTCTTTGACCACTTTATGTCTGCTCACCTAAATAGACATGCTTATAAGTTTTCTGCACTTTTTTTTTACTGTTTTCTCTTTGCATCATTAGGGTCTGTTTCTTAAAATTCTATAAAACCCACAAAATTCAGTTGCACTCTGTTCTATGTAGTTGTTGGTTTAAAAAAAAATAATAGCACTGGCAGCAGTGCTATTATTTTTGGCACCTTTTCAAAAGATGTGATCTGTTTCACCTCTGTGTAATTTTGTTTTAGCTGTATTTTTTGCCTTTGTTACATTTTTTCCACGCAGACCATGGTGGGGCATGTGATGTGAAATCCTTAACACAGCTCATGTAGGTGGTACATGATCTTCAGAGGCTCAGCTCTGCATCATGCCAAGGGAGAGGGCTCCTCAGTGCTTGGGGTGCAGTGGGCAGCCTGTTACAGGTCTGACCCCACTCCAGACAGGGTGAACAGCGAAAGGGAGGGATGGTGTTTTGCCTTTTTTCGGGAAGTGCTGGTGGCACAGGAGTCGCTGCTGCCCAGGCTCTGCCTTCCTTGTTGGTACTGAGGTGTTGTTCTGTGCTTGCAAAGCTCAGCTCAGGCTGAAGAAGTTGAGATGTGCTGGCTACCAGTTAGTTTTCAGTAATTCAGTACTTCCTTAAAATTAGTCAAGTGTGTAGTCTCTTCTTGAAGGTCATTTCTCAAGAACAGACATGAGTGCTGGTGGGTGTCAAGTTCTTGACATACTTCATGCAAATAGCTTTTTAAAATAAAAATTTGAGAAGCACACCTAAGCCCTTCCCCTTTCTGTGACATTACTTTCCTTTGCCAACTGAAACATGTTGAGAAGCAGCCCGAAAGCAAGCAGATGAGAGAAATCCACAGTTAATGCTTTCATCTGAATAGTCATTTCTTTGTAAACTAAAGCTACATATTGAGTTGTTTTCTTTGTTACTCATTTTCACTAGATATAAATATTTATAATTTCAAGGGCTAGGTGTTTGTGGTTGTTTTGATAGCTATCTGACTTCACTCTGCAAATATTGCTCTGGTGTTCCTGCATGCCTCTCTTGGTTTTCAGCTGCATGTGTATATATGTACAAAGGGAAGCTTGTGTAGCTGCATTTGCAGCTCTCTGGGGCTGGACCTCTCTGTGCTGGCATTGCCTCTGTAACATATAGCTCTCTGAAACCATTGAATCAGGATTTTTTTTAGTTATGTTTTGCTTTCTGACAAAACTTTGTGGGGCAGAACTTGTGGTGACATCAAAGTCACCACTTTGCACTTGGTTTTGGAGTCACAGGTCTGCTCTGGAAGGAACACACCATGGTTAAGGCTGGCAGCAGTGTCACTGGTTTCTCTTCTGTCCTTAGGTCCTTTCTCACAACTTGTGCACAGTGTTAAACGTTCCCCATGATCCAGTGGCCTTGGAAGAGCACTTTAGGGACGATGATGAAGGACCAGTTTCCAATCAGGGTTACATGCCTTACCTAAACAAATTCATCTTGGAAAAGGTAAGTTTTGAGTTCTCGTGTTCTGTGCTTTCTTGTATCAGCTTTTGTTGTTAAAGTGTCTTTGCAGTAACTGGTAACAGTAACAGGAGGCTGCTGATGGTGTGAAGACACTGGGTGGAAGTGTGCCTGTGGGGTCATCGCGGGCAGCTACTCTGGAGACCCTGTGCCTAAAATGGAAGGGTGCACTGTTCTCTACCTCTTCTCTCCTTGGTTTCTATTTCCTGTTACATCTGGCCCTTGCCTAAGCTGTGTTCATGCAGAACTGTGTTCATATTAGTAAAGCACCTCAGCTTGAATTTATCTGAAAGTGTCTGAGAGCTGTAGGTCGTCCCACTTTGTACTACAGCTACAACAGAATATTGTCACAGACTCCTTTGCAAACAGAAAGGGCAAAAATATCTTCACTGTTTGTCACAATGTATTTTAATAAGTAGATCCCTTCAGAGAGTTACAGTAGGTGACATTAGGGTGTGTTGTGAAGTTTTGTCTTTCAAGTTCTTTCATTTCATGTCTGAGCATTCTTCAGTCTTCTGTTGTGCCTTGTTTCAGGAGAAGCTCTGGAAAGCCAGCAGGGTCCCCTCTCCCTCTCCCCTCTCCTCTCTTCCCTCTCCCTCGTAGGAGAGGTAGTCACTGGGTTGGAAAGTTAAGAAACCCCAAACAATGATCTTCCTGCTTTTTTTCTGACTTCTGTTCACGTACTGGGCTGGACAGTGAAAGCGGCCCTCATGATGGTGGAAGCATCAGCTTCAACACCACTGATTTCTCATACACTCGAAGGCCAACCCCAGAAACCCTCAAACTTTGATGTTGTGGCTGCAGAGATACAGAGCTGTTTGCTCTCTTTTGATATGGGAAAAAGTCCTGAACTGACATACTGCCGAGAAGTCCAATGCAGCAACTGCAAATGATGCAAACTCTTCAGCCCCAGTTGCTGATTTTTGCTCCTTCATTTAATAGTGGTAGAAAATGTGATATCTATAGTGCAGTCTGGCAGCTTATATCTAGCAAAGACTTATCAGCTTCTCTGCCTCTCTAGTCTGTGTTTCTCTCATACCCAAAGAGTATTAGAGACACCCCAAGAGTGTCATATTTGATATGTGGGAGTTGTTAGCCTTTCATACACATAAAGGTACCTCATTAAAGTCTTGGTTGTTTGATGCTGAAGAATCTTGCTTTGTCCCTAAGAAGTTGTAATCTCATCTTATCTGTCTGAGATCCTGTAAGATTCAATGGAGACCGAGAAGTTTGTATACAATTTCTGGGAAAAAAGAAAAGGCCTTAATTTATTTTGACCAAAGGATTGCAGTGGGATAGTCTGAACCACAGTGGGTTAATACTCTTTGTAGGCAGTAGCAAGCCATTAAATAAAGAAAACCCAAAAGAGATATATATGGCATTTTTCAAATATAAAAATGCTTTATTGTTAAAGGGCGTTTATAGGGAGAATAGTTACGGAAATTAAGAGCAAAATTGCATCTAAGTAACACTTTTATCTGAAAATGACAGACCTGGCTATATAAGTAAGTAGGTATGAAAGGGAAGAACATGGCTGTGTGTCATTTCTTGTGTTGTTTTATTCATATACTGATCTGGCTTCCAGTGATTGCCTGATATATCCATATCATCAGTTAATCTTAAAAGATGGAAGTGTTAAGGAACAGGATTAAATTACCTGTAACTTCCTTTTATTTGATCCTGACTAAATGCTCGTAAACAAGAAAATTACTGAAGCTGTTTTGACAGAAGGCTATCTTTTTGGACAGGAAAAATCTTGACTGTGACTTCTCTTCTTTTAGAGATGAGTTTACATCAGTGCCAAAAGACAACATGCAGAGGGATGAAGTCACTGATTCATAGCATGTGTCCTTTGTTTGAAACAAACAAGCAAAAAAAAAGCAAACAAGAAACTCCTTCTTTCTTTATTTTTCCAAGGCGTAATCTGTTCTTTTAGATGGGGTGATTGTAGAAAAATTGCTGTTAGTATATTCTAGTAAGTAAAGCTACTAAAGAAGGAGTGATGCTTTATACCCCAGATACACAGGAAATTCTCTCAATTTCCAGTCATGCATCTTATGGTGAATTAACTGATTCAAGCAAGAGTCACTGGCTCAAGAGAGGTTTTTTGATCTTAAGATACTTTGCTTTAAGACATTCATAAAATATTTAAAGAATTATTTCTTTAATTTCTTCTAAAATAGATGTATAACTGTGACTTAGAATTTTATTGAGAGGACTTTGTAACCTTTGGAAATAACTTTCATTGTACTCTTAAATGAAGTTGTAACTTTTTGTGGGTTTTTTTGTGCTGATTTACCCCTGCAATAAAGCCTCTTTATATAGAACCAAGAAATCATCAAGAAAGGGACAATTGTCAAGAAAGACAAGGTAGTTAAATGAGGTACATTTGCTGCAACTAATTTCCTTTATCCACAGAGTTAATTTCAGTAAATAGTTTGAATAATTAGTATTGCCTAATTGATGATTTTTAGTTTTATGTATCTTGTTACACAGCAGATAGATGTATCTAGGATTTTCTTGTATCTGAAACAAAATCTGTCTTGTTCTGTAAATGTCTCTTTCAGGAGGGAGCTGTGGTTTGCTAACATAATGTCCTCATACTTTGTTCTACTTGGTTTCTTAACCATATTTTAGCATATTCTGTTATTTACAATGTATATCTTTAAATACCAAGTGAAAATGTTTCCTTTTCAGTGATGGCAATGGTGGTATTTTACAGCAAGCCTTATTTAGAGCAAGGAGGAGTCATGGTGGCGGTAGACAAAGAAGGGCATTGTTCAAACCTCAGGTTATCTCATCTTCCAGGCAACTTCATGAATGCCAGTTACACTACCAATGCTTGTTATATTTTTGGAACTGATATTTTGGAGAGCAAGGGTTTGTGTGCTGATGTAATTATTGTCCTGAATAATTCCTAAACAGTGTCTCTGTTCTGGATGACACATGGACCCCACAAAGTCCATTTCAGAATCAAGTCTGGATTCTGAAAGAAGGGCTTACATGTCCAAAGTGAGACTGCTGGCACCACAGGACCTATCACCCTGTGGTAAAATGGTTCTTAAGCCTCCTGCTCAGCTGCTGCACAGTCCTGGTGGCAGGGATGTGCTACAGGTGACCTGGGCTTTGTTCGGAGTGTCTGAGGCGCTGCAGTCTGGCTTTGCTGTGTTAGCAGAACCTGGTGCACCACCAGGACATCTCCAAGGTGGAACTGCTCACCATCAGGGTGGGAAAAGTGCTTTTAGAAAAGAAGTCATGGTTCATTGGGCAGGGTGGGGAGGACAGACAGAAAAACCACGGGCAAGAGTAGACAAGGAGTGAAATGCTGGCGAATAGAATGAACAAGAAGGAATCCTTCTTGCCCTCTATCCAGAGGGTGTTTGTTCGTTTAGTTGGTGTTTCATTTAAAATCTGTGTTTCGCATGCAAACAAGACAGATGCTGAAATTGTGGCTGTAGCAGCTCTGGCTCCTACAGCTGCCACCTAATTCAAAGGACAGCTGTAGCCTCTTGCATCTCCACTCACATTGCTGGCCTCTGCAAGCATGCAAAGTCTATGGTTTTCATTCATAGTCTCACTTTTATGCCTGGAGACTGTTCTTGTCATCAGGTTGGTTTCTTGTTTACTTCTGTCTTTCTTTTTTTATCTTTTTTTTTCTCTTTTTCCCCTCCACTCACATCAGTTCATCGACTTCCCATGTCTGTCATTGACAGACCCAGTGTGGCGTGGTCACTACATTTGACCACTTACCAGACTGGATAGGAAATCATACAGTTTGCATTGGTGTTCTTGAAGCATCTAAGATCTGTGGTTTGGCTTATCATAAAAAAAATCGCTAACCATGACTGGTCTCACTAGCACAAGAGGTACAGGAACCTGTTTCTTAGATGTGTTTTCCAATATCTCAAAGGGTTTTCCATTACAATGCCAAACGTGCCTTTATCAGTTACACTTCGGCAAAGAAATAGCATTGCTAAGTTGTGGGGAGATAATAAATAGGTTTAATGTGTAACTTAGATGAGTGTTTAAAAAGAAAACAGCAAATTAGAGCTCTTGCCTATATAAATAATTCACAGATCTGTAGGTGCAGCTGCTAGGTATGATAAAGGATAATGAAAACAAAAGGAGTTTTTGTATCAGTAAGGTGAAGATTTGCAAGCCTGAGAAAAAGCAAAGATTTTAAGTGGATTAGCATTTGAGGAAAAAAATTATTCTGTGTTTATGAATACCCTGCAAGAGTTAGTTTGAGTAAAGTGAAGTAAAAAACATGTTAAAGGTCCTTCCCAGTTGTTGCTCGGATATCGTTTTTGCATATCCACAGGTGGATTTGGCTGTGCTGGTTTCCAAATTTGCTGTATAAAATCTCAGTAAGTCAGTGCAATAGGAGGGCAGTTGGAACTAAGACAGTTCTGGGGACGGTTTGGAAGCTACCACTGATGTGCTAGAGGAAACAGGGAGTGCACTGTAGCCTCCTATCCATGGAGTCAGGGTGTTATTAACTCAACCAGAAATTGGAGGTTGGATGTCAGTTTTGCTAGGAGAAATTCCTTATTTTACCCCGTGCAGGAAGTCAGACTAGGTTGCTACAGTGCTCTTTTTGGGCCTTGATGTTTTGTGCAGACTACAATTTTCTTGCTGCTTTTTGTTTGATGAAACCAGATAAACTTTGTCTGTCTGCTATTCTGTGCTGTTCGTGCATATAAATTTCTTTGTTGTTTTTCAATTTCTTCTCTTTAGGTTCAAGGGAACTTTGACAAAGTTGAATTCAACAGGATGTGCTGGACTCTCTGTGCTAAAAAGAACCTCTCTAAAAGTCCCTTGCTGATTAGCGATGAAGATGCATTTAAAGTGTGGGTTATTTTTAACTTCTTGTCAGAGGACAAATACCCTTTAATCATTGTACCCGAGGAGGTAAGAAACAAAAACTTAAGCTCTTTAACACCAGTTTGCCTAATGTCCCAGTTGAACTATGTTAGTGTGGTACTCTCTAGAGATTTAAGAGGAAATATTGTTTAATTTAAAATTTTAATTCCCCTCTTTTAGTATTGTAAGGCCTCGGGTGCATTTCTCTGTCTTCCAGGGTGCATATATGGGGATTTCCACAGAATACTTGAGATTCTGATAGCTCTGTGTGTCTGTCATTTAAACAGCCTGGGCTAAACAGGATGAACAGGACATGCATGGATGTGATCTTTAATCACTGCACTTGCCTATAAGTGGTTAAAATTTTGCAAGGTCAATACATCAATGTGATTTTTAAAAAAAAATGCCCCCCTCTGCTCTGTGTTACTGTGACTTGCAAGATGAGTCTTCAGTCTTGTATCACCCTCCTGATGAAAAGGACAATACAACCTTTTCTGATGGTGTCTGTTTCTGATCCAAACCAGCTACCACCTGTACACTCTTGCTTGAAAAGGAATAATACCAGAGAGATCTCTTTATACTTTCAGTTCATGAACAAGTATCGGCAGCACTCAAGTAGGTATTTTAACCCTAAAGCAAGATTTTGGTATCTCCACTATTCTTGCCTTTGGGATGGATGGGGAAAGAAGCAGAAAAATCAGAACAGTTGGCATAAGTAATCTCTTGCAAAAATCTGTACGCATATTCCAGTGGTTTGCAGTTCAGCACTGGAGGACTGAATAATAAATATTTGCAAATAATTGAACAGCCAGGGATCAAAACAGTCTGATTAACATGCCACTAACAACATAACTGTTGGACTTCAAGGTGTTGTGCCAAACCCTCAAGCACAGATAACTCTCTTATCAAAATAAACTGTTCAGTTTTGCTTTCTCACTCACTTTTTAGCAGGAGACTTTCACTCTGTGCATTTCTGGTTTTGCCAGACTGGCCCATGCCAGGGCCCTACCTGGCATGCTGTATTCCCATGAGAAGTGACAGTCTTCTTGCTTGCTTTCCCATTTTTTTTCCTGTTGGTTCTGGGAAACAGGATCGTGGTTATAAAAGCTAAGACAGCTCCTTTCTTACTGGTGCCAAATTCGGCTTCTTAGGTCAGAGCCACTAATAAATGCCAAAAATGGGACTCAAATCTGCGTCTCTGGTTTGTCAGTGTCTTCCCCACTCTGCAGCCTGGCTTACCTGTGGGTAGACATTTCACATCTCCTAAATTGCTGGCATGGTTAAAAGCTTCAGCCCTGCCAGCTCTGGGGTGTTGCTCCCAGCTCCTTCTCCACCAAGCAAGCCCCAGATTGGTGCTGCTTTCTGTAGCTGCTGCCAGGTAATGGCAGCGTGTCTGTGTGTCGGCAGATGTGCTGCCGAGTCAGCACTGAGCTGAAGTTTGCCAGATTTCCAGGTTTTGTACATGCTGTTGTTTGCTTTCCTTCCCGTCCTTAATGCCCAGGTTAACCTGTATTGCTCTTCTACTTGGATTATTTTAAAAATTCTGATTGTGGATCTATGCCTGCATCTCCTTGATTACAGCAAGACTTAAATTGTGCAATTTGTTTAAAGAAAGCTTACAGAGCCTGACTGACAAAGAAAGGCTGCTCTCTTCTTATCATGAACAGTGCCTGTATTCACTCCACCTTCACTCAGACCACACAGGTAATGTAATCAGCCACTGGAGGAATGCTGTCTGTTGAACACACTCCTTTCTGGTCTGCATGGGTCCTGCATCAGGTTCTCTGTACTTCTGGAAAATTTTGCATTTACTCATCTACTCTTTGCACAAAATTCCCAAAGTAAAAATGCAAAGTCTCAATTTCAGTTGGTTTTGCTTTTTCTCAGATGTTTTATATCTGCCTTTTTTACAAAATGGCTTGCAGGTCATGTATAAAGTGAGGGGATTTTTACAAAGTGAAGAAGAGAAGAGAAGGGGGATGGAAGCCCTGGCGTTTGTGATGTCGATGTTTTGCTGGGAGCAGTGTAAACCTGTCATGTGTGACTACAGCTTCCCACCCAGGGAACAGGCTCTCCTTCCCTGCCCAACTGCTGCTCTTATCGCGTGCTGAGAATATTGCAATGCACAATCTACCGCAGTTTCTGGCTTAGAGATCCAGCTGTCTGTGTGGGATCCAGCTGTTTCCCCTCCTCCCTCCCTTCCACATTGTTGGCTTTGTTTTTCTTTTTTTGTTGTTTGTTTTCCACTTTGTAAGTAACTGAGAAACTTGCCACATACTTTCAGGTTGAAAGGGTGATCCCTTGAAGATTTTTGCATCCTACCTTGTGGATGGCAAGGCTTCTTAGGTCTCCAGTGAATGTACTAGCACAACTTCATGTAGCTATAAGAATGCCTTTTCTTTCTCCTTGGAGGAGCTGCTCTTTGAGACCTGCTTGGGAGTCTGAATTTGCTCTTTTTTTTTTTTTTTTTGTAATTTTTAAAATGAGATAAGCGGTTTCTGCAGTCATTTCATAGATTTCCTATCTCATATCTGGAAAAGCCTGCTTGAGTGCAGTTTCACCTTATTTGCAGTGTGCTGACTAAATATTGAAGCTGCTGTCCTTCCTTCTTGCCCATGTAATGTACTTTTGCACTGGTGCTGCTGTGCTGGGCCTTTCTTGTTAGGCAGCTGAATGTGGTGGGGCTGTTACCCACAGCTACAAAGTGTAAAGTCTTGATTCTCTGCCCGATTGTTGAATGGGCAGCAAATGGGGAATGGCTGCAGCTCATCCAGAGAAGGGAAGAGAGGCTACTTTGGAAGGGATTCAGAGATGCAGGCTGAGAAGGGCTTTAGAAAGAGCAAAGTGAGGAAAGGAGTTACCAAGAGAGAATTTGGAGCAGTGGAGAGGTGACACAAGGGCCAGAAGCTGCTTGTTTAGCAGAGGCCAGGCTGAAAGCCAGAGGCAGTGACTGGCCTGTGTTCCTCACCTGCCCTGGAAGCAGGGAAGTCAGCCCTGCTTTTGAGGGAGATGAGGTTTGTAAAATCCAGTGTGGGGGAGAGCTTGGGTTGGGATGTGCAGTTTTGGAATGTGACTTCAAGCTTGAGAGGATCCCTCTGTGTTATGGGGAGAAGTCAGGTGACACAGAGACAGGAGCTGGTGGCTACAGGAAGCACTGGGCACAGCTGGTAATGGCCTTGCACTCCAGTGTTCCTTCTGCTGCCTACTGGTGCGCAGCTTAGAGCACTTGGGAGAGATGGGAAGGAACAGAGATCCATGAATGTCTATTTTGCAAAGGTGCTCGTATGCCGAGGCAGAAAGCAGGGGCCGGCTGGGAGCTCCTTCCCCTCCCCACAGCCAGATTTTCCATTAGGTCATCTGAGATGCAGACATCCAAGCATGTGTTTCCTTCAGCTCTTGCACGCATTACCTCTTCCATGAGAAGGATAAAATAAAGGAAAAAAGGTGGAGAGAACTGAAGCCATAAGAGGAGAAATACTTCTATTTTGTCATGAGCTTTCATTACAACTCACCTCTTAGTTGTTACAGACTCGTGTGTGTCTTGGTATTTTTTAAGCAGCCGTTTTCTGTTTAATAAAAAGGTTTTCAAACACTTCCCCTTTCTTATTTCTGGACATGTGACTGCAGCCTTGGGAATGCTTTATCGTCTGAGAGCTGTGGTGTGTGGTTAGTTGTGTTTCTGGGCCATCCTTTATGGTGAAACTCACAGATACACACGCTGCAAGCTGCATACTCAGTGTTGTAATCCAATGTTCACAGTTTGTTTCAAATAAGCCAAACATATTTGCTGCTTTTGGCTTAATGAGGAAAGATTTGTACAGTCATTTTTCACTTATCCTTGAGTCTGCAACTGTATTAACACATGGCATTTCTAATCCTCCTGAGAGGACCAACCCTTGTGTGGCTTTTCGTGCATTTGAAAATGAGGTGATGTTTTCTTAGCCTGAGGAGGTGAGAATCTGATCCAGTGGTGATTCTTCTGGAGGCATTTCTTGCAGAAAAATTGAGTTTTATGACCATGTTTGCTTCCTTGTTCTGCATTCTAGTACCAGAAACTGAAACACTGAGTGAAATACTGGGAATTGACCCTTGGCCCTTCAGAAATAACATCGGAACTGATATAAAGAGAATGAAAGCTGCTTATGTGGGGTTTTAGTTGACCCATGATCTCTAAAAGGTTATGACAGTGGTTAAGAAGAATTTTAGTCACTGAAGACTTGCATCAGTTCTTCCCATTTCACTGCCTTCTTCCTTGATTGCTGCATGCAACACAGTTTTCACCTTATGCAGCAGGTTGTTTTTTTGAGTTGACCTTTACTTAATACTGATTTAATTTTGAAAAAAAAAGGAAGAAGGTAGTGGCTTACACTGGATAATGATCACGGTTTTTCTGGTGGAAAGGAAGAAACAGATATTTTACTTAAATGTAAGTGATGTTCTGATGGGATGAGGAAAAGGGGTTGATGATGACTGTGAGAGGGATATGATTGCTTTCATGGCTGTTGCCCAGTAACATGTACTCCCACAGAATTTTGTACAATGTGAGTAGACTTTTGACATCTGCTCTGTTAATATCACCAACCTTATTTGAATAGTGTGAACCAGAATAGCCTTGTCTGCTGTGCTCTGCTGGGCATGAAGGCATTCTTTTTCTTATTCTAAAAGACCCACTCATATAGCAGAAAAATATGTGGAAAATCGGTGATACTTTATTCCCCATGGAAGAAGGAATACCTGGAAAAGGAAACAAATAGACACTGAAACATGAGGAGAAGGAAGTGCCCTCTGAAAGAGGTGCCTAAACAGACTCATGTTAGAGCTCTGTTCTTTATATTATTTTTGATTTCTCTTGGCAATATTCTGGCTGAAAAGTTTCTGTTGGTTTGAGATGGAAGCTGGTTTTACTAGTGTGGAGCCACTTGGTCCCTGCTGGTGTATGTAGTGTTAACAACTCCCTGGTATTTTTGCACCTGTATTTTGCATATTTTTGACCTGAAAGCAAGGTCCCGTCAAAATAGCAGCAAACTTTGCTTCACTTTTGCTTTTCAACATTGCTTTTTAACCACAAGAGTAGGTTATATTTGAGACAAGAGAGTTAATTTGTCAGTTATTTGCTGCGTTGACATGTCTCTGTGGAGGAGGGGAAATGTCATTTGCTCTCAGAGGTTCCTCATTTGAGCACATAAAGAGTGGTCTCTATTTGCTGTCACACTGGTGCAACTTATTTCTTTGTATTTACCTCATACTTCCATATTCATACTGTGCAACAGTCACTGTTGCTTTTGAGCACATATATCAGATTAACTTTTTCTGGGGACTTTGGTTAGCCATCTACTTAATTGAATTCAAGATAAACCTTGAAATTTTTTTTTTTTATTATTTTAGAAATTGAACTGTAAGATGCACAGGCCATTTTTCAGTTAAGAATGTATTTTAAAATAATGAATATTTTATGTACTTTAGTGGGATTATAGAAGATTTGTGGTCATGTAAGTGACTTGTAGATGGGGGTTAACAGACTTAAATGGTTAAATCTATTCTGTGAACGAAAAAAAGATAAAATGTGTACAAATAGCATTAAAGGAAACAATGTATTGGGTTATTTTTAGTGTATTATATGATAACGTGTACTAGCCAAGAGTTTTGCGTTGCTTCATTTCCAGACCATTAGTTTGATCCACGTTTTATTCATATGGCTTGAGCGAAAATGGAAAAAAAAAAAATTCAGGTATGCTCTTTTTGTGCGTGTGTGTTCCATTGTCTGCAAGTGAGACCTGGTACTTTTAGATAATTAACCAAAGGAATGTGAGAGCTGCCATGCCTCAAGCAATGTAAGAAGTTGTGAAATTCTGGAACAATATGTTTTAAAGTTAGAGTTCATATTTAAATTTTTTTTATTATTATTACTGAGTAGCATTTTGGCAGTTGTATTATCTACCTAGTTAAGCCTGAGTTATTTTAGCTTTCCTTCCAGCTAAAGTCCAGGATCATAGCTCAGAATTGATGCTGCCCAAAGGGAACGAGTGGAGTGGCAGAATGTGTTTTGAATGTGGGTAAAAATCAAGGTTTTAGGAGGTTTCCTTTGAAACAGCTTTGCAGTGCTCCTGTTCTTGCACACTGTGGAGGCTTTTTTTGGGTTGGTTTTTTTTTTCTATAAAACATGTCTGGAGTAGGAAGTAAGCTGCTTCCTGCCCTTAACTGAATACTGAGGATTTATGGTAGTCGATGGTTGAAAGCCTTGAATTATTTTTTTAACTTAAGGATTTTGAATAGTGAAAATCAGCAAAGCTTATTTTAAAGACTGTGAATTTGGATGCCACTTCTGCAGAGGCCTCTGTTAGACCATATCTTTGCTAGTAAGAACTGCAGGAGGAGCTAAAAAATACTGAAGTGTCTTACTTGGTGAAGCTGAGATGAAAAACAATGCACTCTACAGTTACTGGAGGCGTATTCTGTGCCTGGCTGGGCTGTCTTCTCCTAAGAGAGGCTTCAGGAGGATGTGACAGCCACGTCTTGGAGATGTATGCACTTCCCGTTCATTCAGTGGAGCAGGAACTTTCCTCCTGGCACTGCAGCAGCTTTGCAGCTTCTCCATTTTGCTGTAGCATTACCCACGTGCTGCTGGAGTAGGGGCTGTGAGACCAAGAGCAGTCACTGAGCTGAAGTAGTGGGAAAAGCACATCCATCTGTAGATTGAATTTGGGAATTTACTGTTCTGCTACACACTTGTGTTTCCTGACCACAGACATGAGGGAAAGGAAGGGATTTGGCTGTACCAGTTGCAGGAGAGAGAAACAGCAGCCACAATATTAGCATGTGTGCTGCATCAAAACCTTGAGGCCTGGGAGTCCTTGTGGTGAAATGTGGGGGGGGGGGGCGACACAAAAACACTTCTTTATTTCTTTGTGCTCCTGAGTCTCTTGTGTAGAGGCTTGTGCTCAAAATCCTATTAGACCAGCTGAAAGGTGACTCTGAGCCGTATCAGGAAGGCCCTCACCAATTATTTTGTTTAGAGAGTCATTAAAAGCATTTTGCATGTGCTCAAAGCTGTAGATGGGGTTAGTTTAAAATACTGCAAATGAACAGTGATGAGTTTAAAACCAGCATATAAAACAGACTAAAGAACCCCAGCCTTCTTTGCCTCTTTTTCATTCTTGTGTTTGTTTTGACTAGTGTTGCTGTTGTTATTACCCTGCGCATGGTAATGCTTACAGAATGATGAAAGATTAAAGGACAAGGAGAGTTTATTTGGGAAACAATAAAAGCAGATGTGAAAGATTTGTTCTTTTATTTCTCTTGATAGAACTGTCAGGATTGCGTCCAGGGATGGAGTGCTTGAGAGCTAGGGAAGAGGGGTCAGGTGTAGATCATACCTTGGTTGTTTTTTATTTCACTTCTTGTCCAAACTGCCTTATTTTCTTATTTTTTTGTAATTTTTTTGCTTTTTGCTTACAAGAATACTTTCTGAAACTCCTTGTTTTCTCACGCTTCAATCATCACAGTTTGGAAGCTGTTGCAAGGAAGGTCCCATGTGTTCTGTAGGAATCTGAAATATTAAATGAGGCTGTCAGGTTCAATTCTTTGTTTTACTCTGAAGAGAGTAGCTGAGGGATGGGTTTGGCAGTCAAGAGTTCAGCTGAGACAGGAGCTTAAAACCTGTGATAATTAAACCACCTACGTTTAGGGGCCTACATGTGAGCATAGGAATCTCGCTGTAATGAGAGTCTCTGGAGAAGCTTAGTTTACAGCTCTGAAACACTTGATTTCTGTGCCTGCTGCAAATGATGGATTTCTGTTTGTGTTTCCGCACAGATTGAATATTTGCTTAAAAAAATCACCGAAGCCATGGGAGCAGGCTGGCAGCAAGAGCAGTTTGACCATTACAAGATTGCTCTCAACACCAGTCGAGAGGGTCTTTCTGCGTGGGAGCTGATTGATCTCATCGGAAGTGGGCAGTTCAGTAAAGGAATGGACAGGCAGACAGTGTCCATGGCAATCAATGAAGTCTTTAATGAGCTCATACTAGATGTACTCAAGCAGGTAAGAACCACAGAGAACTAATGTTTTAAAGTAGAATGTTTTCTTGCACTCATTAGAAAATGTTCAATTAGTACTCAAATTTCTTTACCCTATTGAATGATGACCAGGAGGAAATTAGGTAAATTATCTATAAGGGTTCTTTAATATGAGCTTATTTTTATAAAAGAAATTGTGTTGCTGTTCAGATTGTTGTAATTGTAGCAGTATTATGAATGAGTTGCTTCTTGGGAGAGCTTGCTTTTAGAAAATGAAAGAAAGACTTGAAATACGGCCTTTTTTACCATAGTATCAGCTGCTTGTTAGTTCACAGAATAGCTGCAGCATGCTCTCAGTTCTTAAACTGGTGACAGCTCTTCAGTCTTTGGAAATGCTCTTCTGTAGTTTCAGTTACGTTGTAGGAAATGCAGCTGTGCTGGTGACCACCTCTGTATTCAAACAAGGGGGTCTGGACGAGGGTATTCTCTAGCTGAAAGGCTGGCTTCTAAGTTGCCCCACTTCAACAGAGCAAAAAGGTGTGGAGGAGCTCCAGAGGGCTCTCCCTTCTTGTTCTGCTTAGCAGGCTATGTGGCTGACAACTGATTTACCTGCACTCAGACTCCAGAAGTCATGCTGACCTTTGTATTCTTAGCAAACTTCTTTCTTCAGATTTCCAGTGGCTGGATTACCAGTTTAGGAATGCCTTTAAGAACTGCATTTCTTTCGTGGAAATTGGAAGTACCACAGGGACCTGAGGGGTCACAGCAGAGTTTACCTAGAGAGCTCTTTAAAATTGACTTTTACCTGAGAAGAGAATTTTTTTCGTCTTTGATTTCTTGGTGAGGAGAGAAACAAAGGCTTTCTTGGCAGGCTCTCCAAAGCTGTTCTGAAGAAACCATCAGAAAGTCTTGGCACAGGAAATTATTTCAGAATACCCACAGAACAATGCAAAAGTCTATTTTTGTTAACTGCTGGTTGCCTGTTGGAGGTGAGGGCTGGGGACGCACACACACACACACACACACACACGTGAAGTCAGTTAAGGGCAAAATGAAGTCATTCTGCTGTTTGATACCATGAAAATAAATTAACCAGTGTCAGATCAGTCCTCCTAGAAACTTCTGAGGAAATCAGATTTCTTTTCAGTTTTGATACTGCATTGTGTGTCTTCCTCCACACCTTTTATTGTTTTGTTTTGTGTCTCCTTTCTTTCCTCTCTTGGTGCCTGGGCTTCTTTCTCAAGGATGTCTGAGTGCCTTTGAATGGTTCCTTGACACTTAAAAATAGTTTGTGTCAGGATTTGGCCCAGCGCCTCCTGGGCAGCTGGGACAGTTACTGGCCCAGTGGAGAGCAGAGTTCTCTGTATCAGTATCTTGATATCTTGTTGATTCACAGAATCATCCTGTTTATTGCAGTAATAATATAATTGCTTCAAGGTATTAATTAATGACACATGGTCTCGTTAACCAAGTGTCGTGCTACCCTTTTTATTGAACTCATCCTGGATCTCCAAGGCTTATGACAGATAGCAGCAGTAAAATTTGTGATATTTAGTGTTCTGAAAGATGTGTCCTTCGTGTGACAGGGTGGAAAAGCTCCTGCTTTTTAAGAGCTCTCAGTGGTCTCTTGGAAGATGAGAAGCAGCTGATACTGATGAAATAATAGGAAAAGACTTTGCAGAAATTTGAGGGGAAGGTATTAGTCTGGCTTGGCTTTGAAAGCAAATTTGGTAAGTCAGGAAGGGAAAGAAACCCCTGGCTATGGCTTAGACTGTGCAAAACCCCTGGCTATGGCTTAGACTGTGCAAAGCATGAAAGATGGAAGCTGCAGGAGACCTTGACATGGCCTTGCAACCACCCAGAGCTCAGACCCGAGTATGGAGGCGGCAAACAAAGCTGTTTCTCAGTGCATTCCTGGTTTGGAGCAAGGGAGTGGGATGGCACATGGGAATAGGCACGGCCTTGGCTCTGGACATGTTTGAGTGGCTAGAAAAGCTGAGCACAGATAAGCTGTATGTGTAGGGGGTGGTTTGGGTTTTTGTTTGGTTTGGTTTGTTTTTTAAACAAAAAACGCTTCTTCAACTGTTCTGAATGTTTTCTTTCCCCTCAGACCTGTAGAGAAAGATATCTTTGGCTTAAATATGCCACAGCACATTTCTGTATATCTTTTTTTTTTTTAATACAAGCACATTTGCATGTATCAAAAACTGTGATAGATGAAAGCCGTTACAGAAAAATGTTCCTTGGTCTTCTTTCCAACTCCTTCATCTTCTTAATCTGGAATGCTTTGAGTATACTTTCTGTATGGCTTGTTCATAGCTTATATTGATGTTGGTGTTTCAGTTTCATCTGTGATTTGACTTTTTTTTCAAGTTAGAAGTCAGACAAAAGTATGTAGGTATTTGGGGAATATGATTACAGAAATGGCAGGTATAGCTGAAATACTGGCTAACTTTGAAAGTATTGGGGTCCATGAAGTAACTTTTCTGTGTGCTCTGTTCGGTCTTCACACCTTTACAGAACCAAAAAACCAGATGGTTCAGCAGAAGCCAGGCATTTCAGCTGATTTGTTGCTTTTAACAGGGCTATATGCTGAAAAAAGGTCACAAACGGAAAAATTGGATGGAACGATGGTTTGTGCTAAAACCCAATATTATTTCCTACTATGTAAGTGAAGATTTAAAGGACAAGAAGGGAGACATCATACTGGATGGCAACTGTTGTGTAGAGGTAAAACCACTCGAAAAACTATGTATGTCTCTAAAGATAAGAATTAATCCTTTTTTGTGTGTGGGATTGACTCCTGATATCTTTTAACAGAGTTTTTTTTATTTTATATAAAACCAGCTCATAAACATCCTTTTAATAAAGGTTCTTAGTGCTGTTAGTTGTCGCTCTGTGACACGTAACTGCATTCATGATGCTTGACTGTATAACTAAGATTTCAGTGTTTGCAAAGCTAATCTTTATTGTTACCTGTTCTAGGCCTTGCCTGACAAAGATGGGAAAAAATGCCTTTTTCTCATAAAATGTCTTGATAAAACCTTTGAGATCAGTGCCTCTGATAAAAAGAAGAAGCAGGAATGGATTCAAGGTGAGGTTTCAAAAATGCTAGTTATGTGAAAGTTCAGGTTAGTGGAATTCTTACAGCTGTGCTTTACTCAAATTTGAAATTCTTGTCTTGTGATTTTTTGATGTCTCTGTTTTGGGCACATGGATCTTTAAGGGGCCTGAGACTCAGGAAGAGCTAAGGATCCATGTAAAGGAAATTGATTTTTGTCATGTAGGTGCCTCAATTTATGCAGCCATAACCAAACTAAAATGATTATAATTGTTGTTTTTTCTATATTGGCTGTACTTATAGGAATGGAGAAGAGAAGCAACGTTGTAAATTGTTGCTTTTGGGGAGAAAGGGAAAGTTTGTTCATTTTGGCACCATAAAATACTGGCTTTGTTTTTACAGTTTTGCTTGAAGTAGTATGGTTTGGTGAGCTGAGGACAAGGCTGGGAATTGGGGCTTGCTCGTCTATTCCCATGGTAAAATCATTCTTCCTGTGAGACCTTCCCAGATAGGTGCTGTGTGATGGGCACATCCATCTGCAGAGTGAGGCAGAAGCCCTTGCAAAGCTGTTGTTGCCAATGCCATTGAAGTACATGCAGCAGTTAAATATTTGGAGCTGTGGGCTTTCATTTGTGCTTCCCTCTTTACCTGCAGCATGTGTTTCATTGCACCAAAGTCAGGTGTATGATGAAAGATTCAAAAGGAGGTCTTTTTTCATGGTTATGGTAGGTGAATAAAATACCAAAATCATCTGCCACTCCTCAGCTTTGCTCTCTTAAATGTTTTCTCACTGCATGTAAGTGAATGAGAGCTGCTGTCTTACTGGGAGAAAGTTTTCCCTTGGAGTATCTGTAAGAATACAGAGTTTAAGGTTGGCTCTAGGGAAGATAGATAACATCTTACTCCTTGGTTAGAGTCACTGAGTCTAGGTAGTAAGAAATCCTGAAGTGTTGGGGTTTTTCCTTGCAGCTGGGCATATAAGTGACTCATATGTCCATGGCCTTTTACTAATCAATATTGGAATTGACATAATGCAGTGGAATTGCCAGACCTTATCCTTGTGGCACTCAGCCAATACTGAGAGCTAAGTGTCTTTCACTTCTGGTTTGTGTTGACAGCCAGCCTGATGAGAATTAGGACAACTGACAACAGTTCTTTTTGATTTAAAAATATATTAAAAAATCCCCAAGCCAACAGACAGCACAGCACTGCAAGTCACTTTACAAAGTCCATCCAGAAAGTTTAGCATTCCCTTTCACTGGTGCTCTCTTCCTGTCCCTTCCAGCCATCCAGAGCACTGTGAACCTGCTGAGGGCGGGGAGCCCTCCTCCCCACAAAGAAGCGCGCCAGAAACGGAAGGAGCTGCGCCAGAAGCTGCTGGCTGAGCAGGAGGAGCTGGAGCGGCAGATGAAGGAACTGCAGGCGGCCAACGAGAACAAGCAGAAGGAGCTGGAGACCGTGCGGAAGGTGCGATTGGGAGCTGCCAAGCTTCCAGCCTTAAGATCAATCCCCGTGGTTGAACTGGGCTTCTTGGAGAGTAACTGGGCATCTCTGTCCTGTTCAGGCACATTGAGCAAACTCCTCCAGGGGAGCTGCACTTGTTTCAGGCCCCTCTACTGAGCAGGGGATTGTCAGGCTGGTGTAGAAGATCCTGCCAGCTCTGTGAATTGTGTGCGGGGATGGGAGAGACCAATATTTTCAATTGCTTGTGGGTTTTATGTTTTCCCTTTCTGTCAGACACATCTGTCAAATCTGGGGCTTTCCATGAAGATTTTCTTAAATATTTTTCCAAAGTTGTTACATGACTTGTTTGTTTATGGGAACTGTTCTCTTCACATGTATGTATGTATGTAATTCTATAGTTTCTATCTTTAAAAAGAAAAGATGTGGCTTTTCTTGCTGTGAGACCCTTTAGTGTGTATTGTGCCTTGGAAACAGCTTAGAACCCAATATTCAGATTCAAACCCACCCCTCTTGCTTCCTCACATTTTGGCTTCTGAATACCTGCTGCTGCATCAGTCCAGATCTTGCTCTGTGCTCTAAAGAGTCTTTTGTTCACTACCTTTCTAATTTATTTAATGTGATTTTTTTGCATTCCCACTTAGGACAAATCTGCATCATTGCTTGAGTTTTTAGTAAATAAAACCCACTAATTTTAGCCCTTAGAAAAAACTTTAGTGATCTTTGCAGCTATAAATATTGTGAGGCCATTAAAGGTTTTGAGTCTAGAAAGCAAATAAAATACTAAAAACCCCCACATTTTTAAAAGTCTTGTCATTGTCACAATTTGTGGCAAGGAGAAATTTGTCTTTTTTAAAATTAATCTTACTCTGGCTAGTACTGATGTAGGTATTATTCTGTTTGCCTTAAATGGAGTCTGACAGTGGAAAACCATTTTTAAATTCAATTTTGGCACCTGTAGTTTACCATGTGTTTAACATTCAGAATGCAAAATAGAAAATAAAGACAATAAATG
Source organism: Eulacestoma nigropectus (assembly GCA_013397775.1). Classification (NCBI taxonomy): domain Eukaryota; kingdom Metazoa; phylum Chordata; class Aves; order Passeriformes; genus Eulacestoma; species Eulacestoma nigropectus. Next base: position 594,384 of record VZTE01001628.1, on the reverse strand, counting down.
CCTGCCTGTGTTGCCTGCTACTGGTAAGTAATGTACCTGTTAACAGAAATCATAAGGTTGGATTTCTGCATTGTTTACTTTATGGAATAATATTTAGGGGGGAAGACAACATGAGAGCAACCCCAAAGGAACAGTAGGATGTTGACAGGCTCCAGGGAGTTTTATAGAAATCAGAGTGGGTAAACTAAAGAGAGTTGTGGCCAGAAACATCTCTTCAAGTGGACTGGGTTAAAATGACTTCTCAAGGAAAGGCTCTGACATGAACTACTGCACTTTGCCTAAGTGGAACTAGGGGGGAGGTACATTGTTGGAGGAACTGAGAGTGTTTGATTAGTTAGAAAAATGTTCTTCAAGGAAAAGGCTTTGTAAAAGCTTCAGGAAACTGGATTGTTCTGGGAAGCTTAGAGGTTGATTTGCTCCTGATGGCAGTGAGCCACCATTTATGCAGCATCTGCCAAAGTGCGCTCTGGGACTGGTTTGTATTCTTGTAGCTCCCGCAGTAGACTATTTCAAAAGAATAAGAGTTTTTGTCTAAAATAGATTTTTTTCATATATTTGAATGGAATTTTAACATATACACATTGAACAGACAGAAGGGTAAGTTTTTCCTTGTGTGAGAGCATGCCCAAGATGTGTGCACCCTTTCTGTTTCAGTCTGGGGTCTTGCATGGGCTCTGAAGACTCTGTGCTAATGCCTGCTGGGATGGTGTGTTCCTGTTGATTCCCCCCTCCCAACACTTGTGGCTTTTCCCTGAAGTGCCCAGTTCCCAGTAACCTTACCTGCTGGGAACTGCTGTTCGTGGATTAAGCAGGAAGTTGCTGATACGGAGTGGACAAACAGCATTTTCTTGTTGAGCTCTCTGGCAATGGCCTGGCACCCACCCTTGCCTGTGACTCTGCATGTTCACCCCCTCAGCTCAGTATTGGCAATGCTTGTTTAATTTCAAAGTGGGGAAGGAAATCTAGAGGAGATTTCACTTAGGCATCCTGGATTTGACTACAATTACATGCTTTTAAATGTCCTGGCAGAGGAGGAATGCTGCTTCTGAAACACGGGCATCATTTAAGCCTTGCAAAGGAAAACAACATAAACCCAGAAACTTAAGCCTTCTCCTTCACTTCTTCCCATCTATTTCAGACCAGAGTGATATTACAAGCACTTAAAGGAGTGAAAGTTTCAGCTTGGCAGTTTTAATCATCGGGGCATCTCATTAGTTCATCCAGGTTGGTGAAGGAGGGTGGTTTAAATGCAGTACCTTCAGGAGCATGACAGAATCATAGGAAGGTTTGGTTTGGAAGGGACCTTAAAGATCATCCAGTCCCAGTCCCCCTGCCATGGGCAGAGACACCTTCCACTAGACCAGGTTGCTCAAAGGCCCGTCCAACCTGATCTTGAACACTTTCAGGGATGAGGTATCCACAGCTTCTCTGGACAACCTCTCCCAGTGTCACCTCCTCTGGGCTTGCTCCAACAGGTCCATGTCATTTTTATGTTGTGCCCTGCTCTTACTAAACAACTGTGGAAACATTTTCCACAGCACAGCATACTAAAAAAGAAGCATCAAATAAGTTTCTTAGGAAAATTCTGTGAAAGAATGGTTTTGTTTTCAGTACTGGTAAAATTTAGGTTGGTGCTTGAAGATTTCTAACCTTGCATGGATTGAAATCCCGATGAAAGGAAAAACTGTGACTGTCTTTATTTGCAAAATCAAGATGCAATGAAAGTAAAATAAGATGCATGACAGTGGAAAGGTACCAGCAGCTGTTTCCTAGGCCTTAGCTAACGTTCCGCCTAATTTCAAGTGATGATTATCAACCAGGATTTTATTTACCTTACTTGGCAGTTTAAGGGATGTTAGAGGGATGATTCACAATAGCACAATCACTTATTCTAGTCAAAGTTTGTGGCACTTCTGCTTTCCCATGGCAATTCAGTGCTTCTCATTTCTGTTTCTGTATGAAGTCTGTGCATGCTGGCATGTTTTCCCTATTGGAAGTCCTATGCAGTCCTGCCTGAAATGTGTTTTTTCGTAATAGTTTCCTATCCCATTGAGGTAGAGAAGGAAATACAGTGATTTCTATCACTTGAGCAAAGCAGGACTCAGAGGAAACTTGGAGATAGTCAGGTAATTCCCTTTTCATTGGTAAATTTAAAATCATCTTGCAAACAATCAAGATAGACAATTATATTTAAAGGCTGAGAATAGTCTCAGACGTTAAAAAACCCAAGCTGGTGCCTTGATGCTTTTGAAGGCTTCTTCCATTTTTGTTAAAACCAAAAATTGTTAAATCAAGTTCCGTTCCCTCAAAATGATTTAGTTTTGCCAAATTGGTTTTCTCCTTCTTTTCTTTCCCCGTACCCCCCACCCTTCTCTTCCAGCAACTGGAAGCAGCAGCTGCTCGTGCTGCTGAAGAGGAGAAGAAAAGACTTCAGACTCAAGTTGAATTACAGGATCGCTTCAGTTTGGAGCTGGAGAGAGAAAAAATGGTGAGTAGTGCATGAGGGGTTTTGCTGCTATTACACACAGGGAGCCGTGTTCAGCAAGGGCTTCCCTCGCAGGCAGCCAGTGAAAGGATTCCACAGATTTTGCAGGAGGCTGGAGAACGCCACCTGTGTTGCATTTATTTGTGATGTAGGAATAAAATATTTTTACTGGTGAATTCAAATACTAGAACAGCTCAACTACTATTTGTACAGCATTCAAAGTTTAATAATTACTGGAAAACTGGGGAAGAATTGACGGTTTGAAGGATAAATGCAGACTGAAGTTCTTCTTGCAGTTTTCAGAGATGGAGAACCTGGCACTGGTACTTGCTGTGTGAATAAGCAAAATGAATCAGGCATAATCAAACTGCATTTTATGTGTTCCTAGAACTGTTGCTTTTTTATGCTGTGTGTTCTTTTACAATTATACACACACACACAAATACAAAAAAATAAATATTTTTGCTTTACAATGCTGTTATTATTCAGCTACACTGAGAATTCCCCAAAGAACTAGTTTTCAGTCTTCAAGGGCTTTGTCAGGTTGTTGTGTTAGCTGGGGAAAAGAAGTAGAAAAAGTAAAGTGGATGTGATGGGACATCTCAGAACATTAATGCACACAGTGCTGCTTGATGGGCTGAGCGTGAATTCCTGAATACGAACCCTTTCTGGGTCACTGGGATTTGGGTCAGCTGAGGGGAGCAGGCTGCAGACTGATGGGGCAGGACATGCCAACCTCTTTAGCTGTTTTCCAGCCTGTTATCCATCCTGTGCCATCATCCAGAGACCTAAGTGTGTGAGATACACTGCTGCCAAGGGAGGGAGTGAAAACCGTGCCACTAAATCAGCCTGACCTTCGTGTCTGGCCACTCTTCAGCCTTTCTCTTCCTTCAGTTGTGTATCTCTAAACTAAGCAACAAGATGAAGCTGACTGAAATTAGGTTTGAACCCCTGTAAAAATCCTGTGCTGCAGGAAGTAGGGCAATGTAAGTAGCCTGTATTATTATTTCTTTTTAAAGTGGTCTTAGTTCCACATCTGCAGATCTGGCCTCAATTTTATCAGTTCTGCTCTGCAGATAGCAGGAAAAGGTCTGTCTTTGAAAACAAGACCTGAGGGAAACCTAGCAATTACTTTAAAACTGGAAACCTCAGTTGAATGGTAGCTCATGTATCCCAAATTTATGCTGCTAGGTAAGACAAAAAATGGAGGAGCAGGTTGCTCAGAAATCATCTGAACTGGAACAGTATTTACAAAGAGTACGTGAACTGGAAGAAATGTATAAACAGCTACAGGAAGCATTGGAGGATGAGAAACAGGCACGTCAAGATGAAGAGACTGTGAGGAAACTTCAGGCCAGGTATGACTTTGACCAGGTAGAAAAGTGTTTTGGTTCCCCCTGCCAATAGTGAGCACCACGCTACTAATGACTGTTTGCCTCTTGGACACGCTGCTGGAATGGGGGACTACCTTCAAGTCCAAACACAGGACAGATCTTATTTTTCCTTAAGATATGAAGGCTGAAGCTGCTGTTTATGATTTTTTAAAATATGTCTGATTAGCCTTTAGCAGAGGGCAAGCTCAGCCATTTTGGAAAAGCAGGTGCAGTTATTTTTCCATCAGGTGTTGTGCATGTCAGCCTGTGAAAAGCTGAGATCACTCTGTACAGGCTTTTCAGCTGGTTATTTTATAAAGCAGTAACTGTAAATATGACTTTCTGCTGTATTTTATCACAGGTCTAAACTGTAATGATAAAGGGTTAAGTTTCCTCTTGCTCACAGGGGCTTTGTGGAGTGTGTTTTTTTTTCTTCATATATTCAGTCCTCCTAAGACAATGAAGATAACTTATGCATGCCTGTTTCTTCTGGGGCTCTGTGTTGTGTATTTGCATTATTGACTACATCTTCTGAATAGCCCTTTGTAGCAGTCAGGCTGCTTGCACTGCTGGCATGACACTGAAGGCAAGCCAACAAACAATAACTTTTTCCCTGCTTCCCAAGCTTTTTTTTAAACAATATTCTCTTTCCCTTAAAAAAAAAAAAAAAAAGAGGAAAGAAAAAATTAATTTGGCTTCCCTACATGGATACAACTTACGTTAAAGTGCAGTTAACATCACAATCCCCATTGCAGATTGCTGGAAGAGGAGACAGCAAAGAGAGCTGAACTGGAAAAATGGCATTTGCAGCAGCAACAGACCATTCAGATGACAGAAGCAGAGAAGCAAGAGCTGGAAAACCAGAGAATGATGAAGGAACAGGCTCTTCAAGTGGCTATGCAGCAACTGAAACAACTTGAATTGGAAAGGAAGGAGGCCCTTGAGCAGTATGAGGTGAGCTGCTCTGGTCATCAACCTCTCATCCTCATCCATAGATTGAATTTGAAGTTCTTCAATATTAGGCTTCTTTAAGGTTTAGTATGGCACAAAAGTTATGATAAGAGGTAGGATAGTTGGGTTGGGGTTTTTTTTCTAGTTTTTACTCGGTTTCTAGAGCAGTAGATACATTTGAAGAAGAGGATCTGTTTCAGACATACCTCTGAACCTCTTTTATTTATTTTTGTCCCAATTTGCATGCAGGCCAGTTCAGTCACATCCTGAAGTACTCTGTGTATATTTGTCTTCTGCTGCAGACTCACTTTCTGTGCAGTCCCACTGCTGCTTTAACTGGCTGCATTTTGCTTCTGAATTAGTAATTCTTGCAATGTTTTTATGATGTCATGGCACAGTATTGTCTTCTACAGATGAAAAGTCAGTGTGTTACTGCAGGCACCTACTCCTCAAAAATGTATTTAAGCATTGAATGGAAGTCAAGGATAGGTACAACTTAGCTTAGATTCTCAATGTGCAGCAGTACCTCGTGTCCCAGATGCCAGGGCTGCTCTCTGCTCCACTGAGTGTTTTTGGGGAAGGTCAGTAACTGTTCATGGAAGAAATAAGAGCCAGAATCCAGCAAGTACAGAGGCTGAAGTGCTGCACACTTTCCAGGGCTAGAGAGGTGTTGATCCTGCATTTATTTAGGTCAGGAAAGAAAGCCTGGCTGGGTTTGTGTTTAACAGGGGAGGGTGTTTATGGGGTGAGCTCTGAAGGACAAGCCAGGGAGCTGTCTCGCCTGGCACAGAGCACAAATGCTGCACTCACTGCAAGCAAGAGCCCAGCTGGGGTAGTTGTGGCCACTTTACAACTTCCCAGGGTGGTGTTACATCTCACACCCTCACAAGATTGCTTCTGGCTAGTACTTGGCTTTTTTTTAGGTGACATCTCAGGCTTTTTGTGTGTGAAGCATCATTTACTACTCCAAAGGAATTGCTGAATACAACAGACATATAAAACCACAAAAAAATTCACAAAACAATTATTTCAGAAATAATTAAACATTCTCGCCTTCCATTTGGAATTGGCCAAAAGACCAGTCTAGACTGAAGAATGAAGACTAGCTTCTTTACACAGCTACAGAATCTTTAAAAACCTTGTTATTTTGGAATTCTGGTTTGACAACTTTTTTAGGAGGGTAGGGGTTGTGACTAAATTACTTAGGATGGTTCCACACTAAACAGAGGGCTGGGTGAATTAGTATGGTTCTGGCTTTTGGTTTAAAAGGTGTTTTATCTTTTTATATAAACAGAGCAAAGCTGTTCTTGTTTTCAAGCGGGCTGTGTCTTATTTCAGGAGGTTAAGAAGAAGTTGGAAACGGCAGCTAATAACACCAAGAGTTGGAAAGATAAAGTAGCTCATCATGAGGGATTGATTCGACTAATAGAGCCAGGTGAGTTATCAACAGAAGAGTTACAAAAATATGTATTCATTCTGTCTCATGTACTTACATCACCTGGTGATTACTGAAGTCTGCCTTTTCCTGTAGCTCACTGGCTTCACAGCAGCCTATAAATATCACCCTTTGTGACAAATGCTGATGGTAACTTTCAAGTTTTCACCTCTATGGGCCCTACTATAATGATTTTATTACCATTATTTTTTGTTTCTTTTATGTTTCTAACAAAGCAAGGATCCGCCTGAACATTGCATTGTGGGTGTGTGACGTCCCTGTCAGAATTGCCTGACTCAAATATTGCTCTTTGTCTTCTAGGCTCCAAGAATCCTCACTTAATCACAAACTGGGGCCCAGCTGCCTTCACTGAAGCTGAACTGGAGGAAAGACAAAGGAGCTGGAAAGGGAAAAAAGCCGCTTCCGAGTGACGGTGGCAGCTGACGTGTGGCCCGGACCCAGAGCCCACCTCCCCTCATTCTGCTTTGCACGGAGCAGCCTCTCGCTTACAAGTTTAGTTTGCTCAGCAGGTTGGGCCTTTCTGCTCATGAAATGCTGTTTACCACGCTGGAGGGTCTGCTCAGAGCTCAGCCATTACAGTGTGTGGTGTCTTGACAGAACGTGCTGTTTTCCCTCATGTTTCCAAGACTTTGCAACTGAAGATTGGTATTGAAATGTAGCTTGTGACAGAGTTGTTCCTATACTAGCCTATAACAATCAGACAGCAGCTAACCAGTCGGGCAGCAGCACTTCCATTCCAAAAAGTGAGGGAAGCAGTTGTTCCACTGGTTCAGTTAGTATCGTTTCAACCCAGGATAAATCAGTCCTGGAGGTCGTATCCAGCTCTGAGATGGAGCATCACCATTCCTTCCACTGAGCCTCCTTTCACTTTTGCTCTGTCTCTCTGTTGCTCTCTGCACAGTGCTTAGTGCTCAGACACATTCCCTTGGCACAGGGGGCTGGCATCACTGGGTACCTGCAGCCTGCTTGGATTTGGTGTCCTGTTTCCCTCTCTTTGCAGGAATCCAAACAAAAGAACTGGAGAAAGGCATGTAGAAAATGCTGCTGTAAGACATTTGGAAAAAGTAGTAGTGCAGGACTGTTTTTGTACTGTCCCATACTTGAGAAGTGCTAAATAAAGCCTTGAGAGTTGTCTTCGTAGTTTAAAAGATGAAGTTTTGGCTCACAGATTTCTGAAGCAGATGAATGGAAGGTGGTAGCACACACAGGGCAAATATCCTCTGTGTCAAGGCTGTGTTTGTGCAAGAAATCTGATTATAACATCCTACCATTTTTAGATGTAGCACTTTCATCTTGCTTTTAATGAGAGGCCAGATTAAATAAATGTAAGAAGAAAATTATTTTTTTAAATAAAAATGATAAATGTGTAGCAATACTGCTTTAGAAAAAAAGAGTGATTCCTGTCAACAAAATTACTTCAGTCTTTCTAGTACCAAGGCTTCCCAAAGAGCCTGCTCTGCCTCACAGTTCTCTCCTGGGACAAAGCCAGTTATTTCTGTTTCTGTAGGGAAAAGGAACAAGCCTGTGACTTTGCTTTGCAGATCTCCCACACCAGGCATTGCTCAGTAAAACAAGATTCCTGCCAACTTGTACAGGCATTTTGAGACACCCCCCCCACCCTCGAGGAGCAGGTGCCCACTGGTGTGGCTTGTGAGCAGCTTTGACTGTACCCCGGCCATCCATCTCTCACCTGCTTGTTAGTTCAGCTACATGTTAAATTATTTGTAGTAAATAGGAAGTAAATTTTTCAGGATTAGCAGTGCCTTAGTGTGCAGCACTGTGATACTTGGGTCTTGGAAGAGCAGAAGCTGTACAGAAGTGGTGTCCAGATTTGGAAGTCAATAGCATTTTATTTGTCTATTAACTAGGACTCACTCAAATACTGAATCTTCTCAGACATTTATTCTCTGGTTATATTTTTATACTAATTGAAATCTTTAATGTTTCAGTAAAATGGAGTGCTGATTAGAATGGCAGGAAAATCCAGGATCTTCCTATTTATACTCACTGTACAGGAAAACAATAGTTCCTTAAGCTTGATAACAAGGCCTTTTTAAAATTGATCACGTTTACAGAAGCAATGTGAAGAAAAAACCCAACCAGCTGTAATAGAATTACTAATGTACACAAGGTTAAACTTTGCTAAAGGAGCTGGAACAGTATTTATAACTACCAGACATTTTATGTGGAGAGCAGAAGGGTTATTGGGACTAAACTTGTTTAATTTTTCTAACAGTCTTTATTTTGGACAACGGTTTTTTAAGAACACCAAATGATGCATGTTTTCATATTTTTTACTGTTCTTTAGAATTGGCTGTTTAATAAAGTAATATAAAGTCATTTACATTTTGGAATTAATGGATGTCTTTTTGCCTGGGTTTCTTTTGGGCTATTGGAGTTCAAAATCCAGTAAGTGTTGCGTGGAAGAAGTTTGGTGGTTGGATCAATGGGATGTTAAGGGCATAATAAAGGCAGTGGTCACACAATAACATATATGGACTTTGTTTTAGCAGCACTCCTGCTCTTAAATGTTCCGATTCAGTACACCTTGATGCAGCCCGGAACAAGGGCAGTGCAGGCTCAGCAGGGAGCTGTTGGGACAGACACACAGCAGCCCCTCACAACGTGTTAGCCCTGCCTGTCTGTCTGTCTGTCTGGCATCAGCTCTTGCGGGCAGAAGAGGAAATGAGACAAGGTTCCTTTTAGCTTTGTCGTCCCCACTTGCTCTGACAAATTAAGAAAGCTTTTGTCAAGCTTTGCTCAGTAAAGCTGGGGGGAGTGGTTGGTTTAAAAATTAAACTATTTGCATGCTGAGCAAAAATACCACTTGAGAATGAGCCCCTTGGAGCAACACTGAGCAGCATCCAAAGGGAGCACAGAGCTGTAAGTCACCACTGGTTGTGGATCAGGGAGCATGGAAAGCTGCATCCTGGTGTGCCATCGTTTCTGGTGGGACCAAGGGTTACAGCTCTCCTGTTCCCACAAACCAACGAGCCCGCTCATGGTGAGCATCTGAACTGTGGGATTAGGGATGTCTCTGGTCTGCCCAAGAAGCCCTAACTACACCCTGGGCTTACGCAGAGGCCAGGGCAAAGCTGTGGCTGCTGTTCCCGAACCCTTGGGAGATGCTCTGGAGGGCTCAGCCCACTTATTTTGGCTGCCAGATTCAGGTTTCGTTTACCTGCTGCTGCTGGAACAGCCTTGCAAACCACTACCTCAGTACCGTGCTGTTCCTTCTAAAAACAGGCTGGGGTTTGGTTTGGGGTTGGTTTGTTTTGGTTTTTTTTTCCCTGTGACCATTTTATGGAGCTGATTTATGAGCCATGCACACTGGATCACGCATTCCCGAACTGTAACAGGCTGGTTTCCAGCAGCTCATGTTACTCCTGTTTTGCTGTCCTGCATGAAAAGCCACAAAAGCAAAGCCTCTGTGGTGGAAAGGAACAGTGTCTTAGGACAGAATCTGTATCCTGGGGCCGGTGGGGGACCACAACCCCAAAAGAAGCACCTGTTTGTCCCTGGTAATGACAGGGGGATTGGAAGCAGGTGATCATTAAGGCCCCTTCCAACCCAAGCCATCCTGTGATCCTATGGCTTAGTCACGCAGAACACCTGGAAGAGGAGCTGCACCATCCATCTCAGTAACAGTGAACGGAAAATAACTGCTCTGATTTTTGTCTCAAATATGTAAAGCAGTTATGTAAACAATTTTTGAACAAACCGGTGCAGGGCCAGGAGAGGGGATATCCACAAGGCCTTTCAGCTGCTTCGGGGAGAGAGCTCATTATTTGTTCCCAAAGGAAGAGGTGCAGAAAGGCGGCGGGTGTGCCGTACACTTGTCCTCTCACAGAACGACGAACTCCTTCAGCGCTTAACAAGGTTTTTAGGGGCTTTCTGAGTCTGCCGGTACCATACTGGTTACTCGATAACTGTGGCTCTCTCTGGTTTTTTTTTTCTTTTTATGAATCTTTTCGGGTCACTGTGGCAGCCCCTGAGCCCCCGCCAGGCTGCCCACGGCGGCACACGGAGCTCGGGACCGCGGGGCAGGAGCGCCCGGGCCGGGACCTGGGGCTGCCTCATCCCTGGGCTCCGGCTGCCACCTCGTGGTGGCCCAGCCCAGCGTCCCCCGACTGTGATCCTGCGGTGTTCCCGGCCTGTGGAGGTGTCCCGGGACAGCCACCCTCCCTCTCTTTTCCCTCCCAGCAGCGGGTGCCAGGGAAGAGCGCTGTGCGCCGCGCCTGCGGCTGCAGCAGCATCGCCACCTCCCTGCCATGGCCACCGCAGCTCTGTCCCCGCTCCATGGGCCCGTTCCTCTGCTAGCTCAGCATGCCCACAGACATCCCGTCAGCCCAGGAAAAAAAGGATTTTTTGCTACCACTGGCCTCGGCGCTAATTCAGACATATTTTCCAGAGAAACCCCCCCGCACTGCGGGAGGACGATGTGTACAGCGGGATACAGCATCCCGCAATGCCTGCAGGCGCAGCTCGGGCTGCCGTGCGGCTTTCCTAAGGGCGGTAAAGCAGAGCAAGGCAAAACGTGTGAGGGAGGCTGCTTCCCTGCAAACAGCGTTTTCCCAGGTGCCTGCGTACACGCCCCGAGGCTGCAGGAACGAAGGACGTGCTCAGCATCACGTACTCCCCTTTTGGGAGCAGGGCTCACGCTCATCCCTTCAAGCCACAAACAGGGTGGGCGTGTGTGAGGAGAGGATATCAGCCCGTTGTTTAGTGCTAATGTGGCTGTGAGGGCCAAAATAAAATGCAAATAGAAACTTCGAGACACTTCGTGAATTTAGAGACTGTTGTGGCTTCCACAGATTTACTCTCGCTGTGAATTCCAACTACCTGGAAATGCCAGGAAGCAAAAGTGCAGAAAAGCACCATTTTATGGACTGGCTTCCAGGGTATGTCAAAAGCACCCATCCTTCAAAAAAAAAGGAAGGTGCAGTGGTTGTTTTAACACATAAGATGAAAAAGTATTTGGCAAATGTAGCTGCATCTCACCTCCAGAAGAAATTAAAATTGGAACAGGATGATGCAAAACAGTTAAATTAGAAACAGCCAGAAAAGCCTTGAGAGGGAGATGTAATGAGGCAGTTTTTAATACCTATATGCGCAACCCTAGAAGAAGCAATTGAGAAGAGCCCTTCTCCTGCCTTTTTTCTTATATTTTAGCCCAATTGACAGAGGAAATGTAAAAGGATATGAGCAGCAGGGTCAGAGGAAAGCCCATAGAGGACTGGGCAGAATGTCGATAAACAGAAAAAAAGAAATCACAATCTCCAGCACAATTGCACTCACTTTCCCCCGTCAATGATTACTGTAAATTCCTTCATGAATAAAACCACAAAAAAAAAAAAAAAAAGCCCTTTCTACCCTACTCAGCGTGGTCATTGCTCACATCAGTCTTCTGCCTACCAAAGGGTCTTGATCTAGCACCAGCTTTACACACTGTTGTTAATACCATTGCTAATTAATAGAGCTACTTGCCATGGCTGCATCACACAAAAGGCTTTAACAGGGTCTGGGCTTGACAATGCCTTCATGCAAACACTCACCTGCTGTTACTCTTGTTGTTACATTTTTTCTGAGCACACATTGATATCTCAGACGGGGTAAAAAGCTCAGGCGTAGACACGAGATGGTTTCAAAAGCAGCCCGAACTTGGTGTTGACACAAATGAACTGTTTCAATGCCTACCCGAGCATGGAGATTTCTCTTCCCACTCTGAAGAGGCTTGTGCAGCTCAGCCCTGACTCAAGGCGCAAGTGCTGGGGAAGTGTGATTCCTCTGGTGTGCTGGTTCCTCTAGTTTTCCTGACTAAAAAAGTAAAAAAAACCAAACCACACATAAAAAACTTATTTATGGTCAGACTTTGCTTAGACATTTTCAGAACATCCCTCTCACGCTGGGACTGAAGTTTTGCACTTGGAGCAGTGCAGGGTTGTGTTCTCTGAACCATTTCCTTTGCCAGTGATGCTTTGGGCCATTTTACTCTCTCCAAGCCATAGAGTCAACCACCACATCTCTCTGTGAGGGAGGACCATGCCTCGTTTTTCAGCCAGGGTTTCCTCCCTGACAGAAAGATCATGTGGCCACGGACTGCTTTTTCCCAGGCAGGAGGTGGGAAATGATGGGAGCAGGGTACAGCTGAGTGGCGTGGCACTGCTCCCTGTGGGGATGGAGGTGCCACCTTCTGTGTTGGCTGGTTTGCTTAGGCATGGCCATTGCTTACTGTGAGGGTTGCACGATGCCCAAGGGGGTTTCTGGTGGCCCATGGAGCTTCCTGGGGAAATGGCTGGCCCAAAATAACCAACACCCCAAGCCTGGTGTCCCAGAATAGCTGCATGTGGCCCCTCTGGCAAAGAAAGTCACCTGCCTGTGCTCCAGCACTCTCTCCTCACTGTCGCCATTACAGACGGCAAGAGCCAAGCCTACAGCTGCTCTCAGTCCACCTCCGGCCAGCAAGCCCTTCCCACCAGCAGGAGAAAATCCAGAGCCTGTATTCCTTGAAATTATGATTCAAGGAATGGCACAGGCATGGGGTGTGGTACGGGAACCAGCCTGTCAGAGGGGAAGGGGACAAGGAAATACCACCAGGTGCTGGACACCCGTGCTGGGCCAGGCTGCTGTGGGTTCAGAGCAGGGACCAGTCCTGCACAGCTTCGAAGGCAGCTCAGTCTCTGCCTCCCCCCTCGCTCCGTTCTGACCAGTCCCTGCCACTGGTGTCCCTGGCGCTGCCAGCAGATCGGAGGTGCTCTGTGCTGCAGGCTGGCACAGCTATTTCAGCAGAAAGCTCCCGATGAGTGCTGAGCCCGGGGCAGCCTGTGCCGGGTCCAGGGGAGCGTCTGCTGAGCCCACACCACCTCCAGGAGAGCGGAGCTGCACAACCACTCTCTGCTCTTCCAGTTTTCCATTCTTTTCTCATTTTCATCTCACCCCTCCTGATGAGCCCCAAGTCCCTACGTGCCGAAGCAGGATGAGAAGACTGACACGATTTTTCCAAAGCCCCCGGCGAGCCGTGGGACCCGCAGCCCAGGGCTCCGCCAGCTCCTGCCCCGGCAGGCCGGCCAGGCAGCGGCAGCTGCTCCCCCAGAGACGGGGAGAACAATAAGAAATACCAGATCTGCCGCAGGAATGCGGGAGATACCGTGGCGGGGGGCCCTGAGAGCCTGGGCAGGATTTGCTCAAGGCTTGGCCGCAGCCCAGGGGATGCCACTCAGGCCGCGCTGTCGCCGGCCGCGGTGGCGAGGGATGCGCGGGGGATGCGCGGGGGATGCACGGGGGATGCGCGGGGCCCCCCCCGGGCGCCGGACACCAGATGGCAGCCGGACACCGTCGCACGGCCCCGGAGAGCCCGGGGAGCACGGTCCTGCTCGGCAGGCTCCTAATGAATCACATCTGCGGGTCCCGCCCGGGGAGGCAGGGCCGGGGATGCGGCACCGCGCGGGGTTCCGCCGCCGAGCCGGGGCCGCGTCACTCGTGTACGTGCAGCACCACACTGCTGCTGCTGCGGGACGAACCCACGCCCAGCAGCAGCCAAAACCTCTGCCCCGGGCTGCCTGACCTCCAAAGAAAGGAGGGAGAGGACCGGGCAGATGGTGACCGAGGCTGCCAGCACAGCTCGGGGGCTTCACCCGAGGCTGTGCAGCCGCGATGCCCTCGCTCCCTCCTGTGGGCACTTTGTCACCCTGAGCTGTTCAGGTGACTGAAACCAGGGTCTGCACCCGCCGCTGCCAAGGCCTGACACGCCAATTAGAGAGTCATTACTCTGTTGGGTAACAGTTTCCCTCAACGGCTTAGGAACTTTAACCCAATTTTGAAATGTAGGGGAGGCTAAGTTGGGTTACCTGAGCTCAACTGCTCATGTCATAAGCCCTTGAAAAGTGGGACTGGAGGGTTTTTCCTCCAGAAACCTTTTGTTGGCTCACAAAATCCTCGGTTTTTTTCTTAGCTCAGACACCAAGAGGGGGAGTTTTCTACTTCCAAAAATAAATCAAAGACACCACGATGCCTGCAGGGTATTTGTTTCTCCATAGGAACGTGAACCTGGTGGTTTAGTTTAAGGGAGGCTAAGCTAACTCTCACATTTTCTACATTCCTCTTTTTCCTGATAGATCAAGATCGACAGGTTTGAGCTGTTGTTTTAATGAAAACCTACTACTCCTGAGAGGATTTCCTGTTTTAGAAAGATGATCTTTCAGAGCTACAAAATTCCAAACAATTTGACTTGCTATCACCTTCGTCAGGTCCCTTAACCTCCTTATGCCTCAGCTGGGCATTGATGAAAGATGGGTGATGTTTATCCATTAAAAAAGCACAGAGACATCTGCAAAATCATAATCTGTCCCTAAAAAGAAGGCTCTTTAAGTGATACCCTGAACCTGTGTCCACAAGCTGCAAATCAGAGTTGGCTGAGTGAGGCCTTGGAAAGCGCCACTTACACCAGGGCATCACCAGAGCCCCCTGGCACCAGCCCCTGCCAGCCCCTTGCAGCATCACCTCCAGCTCCTCCACCTTTTTTCCTGATTCCTGGCAGCCAGAAAACCTCCTCTGAGCTCTTGGGTAACAATCACAAATTGAAGCATTTTAGCCTCTAATTAACTGGAGTTAAACTACCACATAACTACCCCCAAAGTTTCACGGAAATTAGGCCAGCACTCCAGTCAAACCCTCTTTTGTCATCTCTCATTCAAGCTGCTGAATCAATCCCAGGTAGGTTTCCCCCTCCCTCGTGCATGTGGAACCCTGAAAACACTCTGGGGTAAATCTAAACATGATCAACCTCAATGGTGCATCTCTGGAGACTTTTCAGAGCTTAAGCTCTGCAACTCAGAGCAAATTTGGGGGTAGGTGCAAATCCCTTGTTGAAGGTTCAGGTACTTGTTTTAAAGTCACAAGTACAACAGGACTCCCTGAATAAATTTTTGGTCCAGGAAACTGAACTTCAGCTCCCAGTTTTGTTAATTCTGCAATCCAAAATGTTTTCTTTGCTGCTTTTTTTTTTCTTGACTTTTAAAGGCAATAAGGGTTTTCCAACTGTTCTAACAATTTAGACCCTCTAATATGAAAAACACTTTCTTGTGTTACAAAAGTTTCTCCAAATTGTAAAATGCATTACAAAGGGGAGGGAGCCAGCCCCATGTACACTGTTTGGGCTGCTCTTCTGGCAGAAAATGACCGCTGGCAGGGTGCAAGGCATGGAAAAAGGACTTATCACCCAGTTCCTTCAAACAGTCAAAACCGCCTTAGCTGGGCAAACCGGCACTGATTTCTCAGAACTAATCCCTGGAGGTACAGGTCTGCTGACGTCAAGCCTGCTGTGGTTATTGCAGGGCTCACAGCCCTTCTAACATTCTATCTGCAAGCCCCAGTCCAGCCCACTGCACAGAGAAGCTCTTCAGAAGCTTCTGATAGGGACGGCTGGGACACGGGAATGTCGAGGGCTCTCGACACCTCCCCACTCACCTGCTCCAACTGTGCAGCCAAGGGTTTTAGGGATCTCTGAAATTCACACTTCAAGAAGCCAACTGCTCTCCTGCTTGACTCAGAAATCCTCCTGGAACATTGCTGCTTCCTGTCTGAGCTCCTCTTTTAAAGCCAGGTTTTCTGCCTGCTATCCGAAAGAAGCCTGTAAAAAAGGAGAAGACAGCAAAGCTCAGGAAAGCACTTATCTGACATGTAAAAGCTCACAGGTGCAACAGGAAGGAGTGCGCGTGCCCATCAGGAAAATGGGAAAGGCACTAATGATTTTCAAAGCTAGACTCTCACTTGTTATTTCGCTATGGCTATTATTTTTGAAAGACTTGAGGATTCATTTTATAAGGGAATGTTTCCTGAAAAGTTCTTCTAGAAAGAGCTTCCTTTTTTTTTAATCCCTTTGCATTTCAGGTAGATGAAGCACTTCATAAATACTGCTCAAGGACAGGAGTAATTGGGATTTTGGGGGATGCTGAGACTTATCAGCTTGCTGGAGCTGCTGGAGCGGAGCCAGCAGCTGTGAGGAACCAGCCCTGTGCCGGTGGTGGGATGGCACGTCCCTGCCCCACAGAGCTGCCAATGAGCTGCTTCCTTCTGGATGCAGAGCTGCACGCGGGCTCGTTTTCTGCTTCCCCCTGTTCTGCAGTGCAGACATCCCCCAGGGTCCCAAAACTGCAGGATGAAAAACTCATCCTTCCTTCTGGCCCGGATCCTGGACAGACATGTGCACACGCTTAGTGCTGAGCATGTGAGTAGCAACACTGATCTCCATGGAGCAATCCACATGCTTGAGCCTCTGCACATTTGGGAGCGGGGGAGAGGAGGACACGGGGTTCTCTGGTTACTTGTTTTACATACTGCTCCTGGAGATCCCACCCAAAAGAAAGCTGCAGCAGGATGGCGCTGAGCTACACAGCTATTTTTATTTCCATCTCTCGTGGCCTTGCTGAGACCTGCTATGAATTATCTGGGATATCACACCCCAGACGAGTCCAAACAACAGGTCTTGCTGCAGACTGTCTGTGTTTAGAGGGACGATTTAGTTACTGCTTTCCCCCCACCCCATCTTCTTCCTTATTCCCATTAGTGACACGCTGGCTGCAGAGAAAAGTTATTCATGCTCTAGAAATGTAATATTTACTCAAAACAATTTTTATTTGCCTTGGCTTCTTCCCAGTGCCATAAAGTGATAGCCAGCCCCAAGTGCTTACATAGACAGCATGTGCATCTGAGTCATATTTATGATCCCTGTTATAAAAAGCACAGAACCTTGTTGTTTGGTGCAATAGGATGGGACTGAAGGCATCAGCACGTCTTGAGCATAGCCTGTCTCTGGAATCTGCAGAAATTTGCCATGCTCCAAATTTAGAACTTGTGGGTGGAAGCTCGGTCAGGAGCCAACTTTTTATACCATTACATCACAGGAATTGAGGGCTTCATGCCAAGGATCCAAGGAAATTAATAAAGAGCAGAGGCTGTCCAGCTGTTTGAATTTAAAGTCATGGCAGAGAGGTAATTATTAATAAATACAGCTTTATTCTGCACATCGTAATCTCGCTGCTTTAAATTGAACATATCCCCTCTCTTTACTGCAGCTTACCATTCTGTTAGAACTTGCAAAGACAATAGGAAGGGATTAACATCTGTAAGAGAGAGGCTCAGGGAAGCTGGGATCCTTCTCGACAGAGGCCACGCTCCAGTGATGGCTCTCCAGCTGAGCACTGCTCCGCGTTTGCCAGGGGCATCGCCGCTCCCCCGGCTGCGAGAGGGGGCTGGAACGTGGCGTGCATTCTTCCAGCTAAAACACAAGGTCTCCAGTGGACAGGGATCAAAGCCATAGACAGCTAATTTGAAGAGAAATTCAATTTGTTTGACCTCCCTGTGCTGGGGCAGCCAGTGCAAGCTCAAATGTCACAGCCTCCAGGGAGCTGATGGTAAAGCACGGGGCCACGTACCAAGAGGCACAGGGTGACCTGAGCGACCTCCCGTCCTGTTTGGGATGCACTGTGTGTGCCCATGGCCCTGGCAGGGCTTTGTCCTGGGTACAGAGTATGGCTGGGGCTTGAGGAAGGGCCATGCTGGTGCTGGGAGGGGGCCACTGCCCCGTGCCCCCACAGAGTGTGGAGCCCAGGTCTGCCACACGCCGCTTTCGGCACCTCAAACGCACAGTGCACACGACAGGCACCTTCCCAGCTCCAGCCCGCAGCCCCAGCAGGACAGGCTCTGCGGGAAAACACCTGGCTCTGCACACAGAAAAGGGTCAGGGGTCCCAGGGCTTGGTCTCCATGCCAAGGGCTGAGCACAGGCTTGCCATGAAACGCACGGCCAGGAGAATACAGCAGTGTCTTTGGAAAAGGGGCTCCCCTGATGTTTAAACCACAGAAATGTTGGTATGCAGCTTCAGAGATTTACAGCCTATACTCTCCTTACGGGTATGCAAAAGCTATGAATAATTAAAAATATGGCTCTGGGTTCTCTAGGAAGTTCCCCATTTCCATTTTACAGATAAACAAGCTGAGGTGGAAAGCAACTAAAATTTGCTTCAGTGGAATGATACTGTCAGCAAACCAAACGTTAGAGTTCCCAGGGAGATGTTCCTTCACCCACAGACACCTCATCGTGCTTGCGCATGTATTTCTTGCAGCAGCACATACCAAACAGCTTTATGCATCCATGCCTCACCAGGAGCCAGCACAGCAAAGACCAGGACCCGCAGCTTCCAACACCCCCTGCTTTTGTCTAAGCACACACACACGTAAAATAATAAAGAGTATGGTTTAAAAACCAGAATCAGCAGGTTAAAAAAAAGTAAAAAATAACTTCAACGATGTGATCACAGGGTGACAATTTCCACAACGGAAAGAAGACAGTCACTGACAGGGATAAAAAGCAGAAATCAAGTCAATTAAACTCAATGACCTTAGAATCATGGAATAGTTCAGGTTGCAAAGACCTCTAAGTCATTCCTCACTTCTTAAATATGATGTTTCCACCCTCAACACAGGCATGGGCATGCAGGGGGTGTTACAAGAAGTCAGGCTGCTCTAGATTCAACAGGC
This sequence comes from Eulacestoma nigropectus, assembly GCA_013397775.1. Taxonomy (NCBI): domain Eukaryota; kingdom Metazoa; phylum Chordata; class Aves; order Passeriformes; genus Eulacestoma; species Eulacestoma nigropectus. The sequence continues at coordinate 575,583 of VZTE01001628.1, read as the reverse complement.
TCTATCACTGGATAAACCTCTTGTTTTTTACCTAGAAAAATACCATGCCAACCATTCATTCCTGCCAGAGAACCTCTGAGAGATCCTGACCCTGCTCAAGTACAATGCTGTGCATTTTTTCTCTCAGCATGTAGCTGCTCATGCCAGCCTGTGTATTTTATGTTTTTGTGAACAGCTGTGAACATCAAAAGATTAAAAACCTCAGGTTTATTAAACATCCCACTTACAGTCAAGAGAAGCCCTCCTGTGATGCATGGCTCACAGAGGGAAGCTGGGACACTGCAGTGGGCGAGGAGAGCCTTTGGCTGCTGCTTCCCTGCAGGATGGGAGATCTTCCTGGGTTCTTTCTGGGAACCTGGAGTTGGACTGGCTCCTGGAGCTGGCTTGTGCATGCTGAGAGCATTTTACATGGCTCTGAAGCTCCACCTCAACACAGAATGGCATGAGGAAACTTTGAGGAGGGACAATACACGGTTTTCCTCAACTGCTAAAAATACCTGTAGTAGAGGACTGAAAAGGACAAATGGACTTGTGTGATTGGATAACTTGAGGAGAAATTTAAAAAAAAAATGTTATTGGGGCAGAAAACACCCCAAAAAGTATCACCAGATATTTGCCAGAGAAAAAAGGCAAAGGAGTCTTTATTTCCTACATGAATGCCCCACAGTAGGTTCAGCATGAGGAGTCAAGTAGCCATTTTACCTGCAGTCTTATGCTGTTTGGTACCCCAGAGCTTGTCGGTGTGGGGTCCTCTTGCGTGAGAGGGTCTGCAAAGGCAATGCCACTGCTCCTTCCACGTGTGGGAAAAGGTGGAAGCAAAATGTCAGCAAAATGATCAGCCTTAGGGGTATCATCAAGGGAATGCCTACCTGTCAGAGCCAGGCAGGGGATGCTCATTGTCCTCAGCCCTTCCCTTCAGATTTTGCAGGACAGTAACCTCACTTCCTGCAGCGCTGCATTAGACAAGTAATTGTAGTTAGCAACTGATTCTATGGAAATAGCTGAAATGCTTCGAGCTATAGCCCAGCAAATTTCTAACCCACAGCTAATCTCCAGCTCTCTTCCCACTGAAATCAGGAGCAATCCCTCCTGCCCCATCTACAGTTCCTAGAAATGCAGCGAGCATTTAAAATTTTGGAGACCTTGCCCATTCTTATAACTGGGCAAGAGTCAGATTTCCAAAATGCTACACCTGCTGCATAGAAACTTCCTTCCCAGAAGTCCCCTTGTTTCCAGCAGACAATCCCTTATTTCACTACTAGTTCTAGATGCAGCCAAGCATCATCCTATTTAAAAGTCCTCTTCCAACAGCAGTAGCAATAAGCATTTGGCCAGCTAATTCACCTTCTGCAGTCACAGAACTGGACTAACAACCTGCTTTATCTTCTGGCAGTGTAGCTTGTAAAACCACCTCCAACTGGTAGCATGGAAACATAGAAAACATGGAGAAGGGTTTTATGAGACGGTGGGTTTGTGGCTTCTTATTTTGACTTGTTTCCATGAGATTCTTAAAAGTCTCAAACCCTGCAATGAAGGGACCTTGGTTGCGCCTTGTTTTCCAGCAGTTTCTTTAAAATATGAGTCACTTGGAAAGCACGGAAAGTATCAGAGTAATTGCTTTGATGTCTTTAATAGAAATTTGGGATGGATTTGAAAGCAATGAGGGAAGTGCTGTTATTTCCTTTTGGAATGGCAGCCTGACATGACTGGTGCTGTTATACAACAAAGCGACCAAGCAGCAGTGCACACGCAAGCCCGGCAGCGGCCGAGGAGCTTGTCCTCCTAATCAAGTTTAGATCTGGATGCTGATGGGCTCAGCAAACAAACACTCATGTTTATTGTAACAGAATGAACAGAATGTACCGCAGAGAATATGACTCACTTTTCCATAGGACGCCTGTCTATTCTCCGGGTTTGGATAAGGAAATGTCGCACCTCTCGCTTACAGTTTGTCTTACAAAGTTTTAATGAGCCTGTCCAAGCGAGCTGTCGCCCTGCCACATAAAACCTGATTCATCTGCCTTTGTGAAAATAAGCGTGGCTTTTGACAGGACACCCTGCACTAGGCCCTCCTAAATCAGCCAGCCAGACTCACTCACAGGTGGTTTTAGTCTGGAGTGCTTTTTGAAACGAAAATATGCAGCCAGCCTCAGCAGCATGTCGGCTGTTTTCCCTTGGGTGACAGGCCGTCCTGCTACATCCAAAGTGCCCCTCCTCCTCCTTCTCTGCGGGACAGAGCCTGCCTTTTAAGCTGGGCTTTTAAAACCACAACTTTCCATAAGAAAAGGGTTTGTTGAAAGCAGAGTTCAGGGAAGGGGCAATGAAGAAATGACCACATTTTTATTTGAAAACACGTAAAGCTCAAAAAAAGCTGCCTATTAATTCACAGGAAATTCTGATTAAAGTAGGTGTCCTTACAAGACCCTCCTGCAAGAAATTCAAATGAAGGGGAGGGAAAGAGATTTTTAAGTAAACAAGTGAGAAGAGCCAGGGAAAACAAGAGCAATAAGCAGGGTCTCAGGTGGCTGACTTGGCAGAGTGGGGCGTGAAGGAAGGAAGAGGCTGTGGGACAACGAACTGCTGGCGTTTACAGTAGTCAAGAAGTCTCCAGAGTTTGTGACTTTAACCACAAGTTGCTTAACAATACTGTATGCTCCTTCTCCTTCGCATCCCGCCCCAGCCATGCTGGTAAATCCCTCTCCGAGTCAAGAGGGGGGATGCAGGTGCAGGGTGGTGGTGTTGGACAAAGGAGGAGGACTGGCAGAAGGGGTGTTTCACTGCCCCCTGAAATTACAGGAGTCATGATGAGAAAACACAGCTCCTGGCTCAGGTCTCAGTGCCTGGATAGGAGAAGGCCGGTGAGTAGCAAGTTTGGGACTGAGGGGCTGCCCTGCAAGGTAGACAGGGCCACTTACAGATAGAAAGAATTTTTTTTCCCCCTGAAGTCAGTGAAGGCCTTCCAGTGCCAGAAGAGGGTCATGAGAGAAGAGAAATGGTGTGTTTGTCACTTCCCAGCGGCGGATGCAGGAGAGCAGAGGATCCACGAGCAAAGGGGTGAATGTGAACTGGCACTTCGGAGAGCAGCTTGTTGCTGTGGCTTTCTACCAGGCATAGAAAGCTACTGTGAAAGGCACCCTTGATTCATGTTTCTGGTGGAGATCAACCTTAGCTAAGACTCTGCAAGTCAGAAAACCATTTCAGATTAAGAAATGAAATATTCCCCAGGCTAAAGACTGCTCAGGTTATATATCTCATCCCTATGGGAATTTGCATGGATCTGCAAATGCATTGTTTTAAAGCTACCCACTGCAAAAATGGAGAAACTAACTGAATGACAGAAAAGCAAACCCTAAAATAGTTCCCATTAACCCCAGGAGGGCTGGGGGTGTGTTGTGCTGTGGTTTTCTGTGCTCGGTAGCAATGTGTCATCACAAAGAGCCTACATTCAACGGCGGAACAATGCTGTGCATGGTGTCACCTTCCCAGGGGCTCACTGTGCAACAGCTTCTCCAAACTTCTCCATTTCCACTGCTGAAGCAGCTCATTAAAAAAAATATCCTCATACAGCTGGGAATTATAAAACTCTGCAAGAGCCTGTGATGCCAAGGACCTTTAGTTGGAGGCACACCTCCGTTTCTAGTGCTTTGGAAGCTGGTCTTTTCCAAAAATCCTTCTATAGATGCTAAAGCAAGGATGGATCTGGCCATGGTCCATTCACCATGAGTGATTATATCTTAAAGGGATATTCCCTCTCTTTAAAAATTCCAATTCTTCACGTGTTTCTGGTTAAAAAAAACCCAACACAGAAGAACCAACCCTTGTGCCTATGTCAGTGTCTTAGCTGTATACATTTAAACATTCCATTGTAAGCTAAGATTATCTTGCCTCTTGCCCACTGAGACATGTGGGTTTGGCTTTACAAGACTCCATAACTGGCCTGCTTGAACCCTGTCCAGCAAGTTTTCATCTAAATTGATTAGGACTTGGAACATATTTTCTTGGACAAATTGTGTTCTAATGAATAGAACACTCCCTCACAGCTGTCCTGCCAGAAAGCCAAGATTTTTTCTGTCTAAAAATCATCCCAAAGTGACCCTTAGATAAAGTTCAGAATCCATTTTCATTTTTTTAATTAAGTAAAGGTTTGCTTAATTCCATTCCATACATTGCAGCGCTAGGCAGCTGACACACGATTCCCCCTAAACATTTTATTTTAAAGAATTTGGTTGCGATGTCAGGTCTGCCACAGGCAATACATTTCTAAACACACTGCTTACATTAAACACAAAGCATGAGGATGGTTTCAGCAGGAGGAGAAGCCTCTCTCATCCTCATACCTGTAGATGGCACATAAAGCAAACTCAAGGTCAGCTCTATTCTCCACACAATAAATTTGAACATTAATGAAGACAAACAGGGAATATCATTATAAAGCCTCACCCAAGCACCAGAGATTTCCACAGTGCCCTTCTCCAGGGACAAGGCTCCCCAAGAGACCCCTCCTCACCCCCAGTAAGTACCTTCATGAGCTCACCTTCAAGTCCAAGAGTGGACTGGCTGGGAATTCCTGCCACTAATTACTGCTGGCCAAATGAAGACAGCACTTCCCCTGGCCACTCCGGGGTAAAAGCTGTCCCAGTTAGGACGAATGCACCTTTTCTTTTTAGCATTTTGCTCCATAGTTGCTCTCCCAGATGTCCCAGCTTGAAGCCTCAGTAAATGTTTGTGTTATGATTAGCCCATCTGGAATTTTTATTCTGTGACAACTCTCATGGTAGACAAGGAGGATTTCATTCAATCCAGAATACCCAGTGGACATCCATGGTTACATCATATTCCTTATCTCCTAGCAAGAGTATTTCTAGGAACCAGGAGTACAATTTGAGACAAGACCAGATTATTTCTAGTCTTGCAAAAGATGGTTCTGACCCATGTGGAAATAATGTGTCTTCACCATGTTTTCAGGACTTAACTGACATTTGACACTCAGAAATCAAATATATGTGCAGGAATTTAGAGGAACCAGTCTCTCAAGAAACACAGCTTCCCAAGTCTTTAAACATTGGTTATACCTTTTACAAGACAGGCGACTGAGGCAAAGTCACTTCTGCTCAGTCTTGAATGGAATTTGACTACTTCAGGTACCAACTATGCTCGGAGAAGAAAAGTAAATCACGAGAAACTGCTCTGCTACAAAAGAAATGAGCATCATGGTGCTGCTTGTGGAAAATAGGCCATAAAAAGACAGGACACATTGAGCTTCAGAAATTTACCTGGAATTCCCCAGAGAAGATGGTAGCTGCTGCAGTTATTCTGCGATGCCTTTACAGAAGGATGGTTCAGTCACAGCAACATGATTAGTCAATATGCATCATTAGATAGCAAGATCTTACTTAAGCTTATGCTGCTTTGACAGACAGATTTAGAAAAATATCATGCACCTCACCTAGAGTCCATGACATCTTTGGCTGTAGGTGAAGAAAACTGGGTACATCTGCAGCCATTAATTTGAGCCCCATTTTTAAAATTTCTGTGTGCTCTTAAACCATTAGAACCTAAATACAATGACAGAGAATGAACACGGACAAGATTTGCTAACACTTTATCACACTGTATTCTGCAGCCTGCTATTGTCTGGAGATGTGGTTATAATGGGCAGATTATACAGCATTAAACCCTCCTGAAAGCACAGACAGAAAATACGATATAATCTTGCTCGGAGCAATTATCTTTAAACACAAGAACAGCTTCAGCGCCCAGCGGAGAGTGGCAAGCGAAGTTATGGGCCCAAGGCAAAACAATGACAAGCTGCCAAGAAACATCCTCGTTAGCCTTTGTTAGAGTTTGCCTTTTTAAAGTCATTGTGCAGCATAATTAAGTTGGTAACATGCAGATGAGAAAGTGGAAAAAAATGTGAAGACATAGGGAGATGAAATGCTAAAGCACTGAAAGATGTCACCTCCTCTGCAAAATGCTTATATTGTGAAATGAAAAGAGAAGAAAGAACGAGTCATTTCAGGATACATCTGGAATGAGAGATAAGAGAAGAAGATTACAATCTTCTGGTAGTCTCCCACAAAACCTCTTTATTTGCATTCTACACCACAAGGGCTGAGTACGAACACAAAGCAAGAGGGCAATAGGGCAGTTGTGGAGAACAGACAAGATGAACTGCAGCCTAAGAAATGGGATTTCAGGACATGGTGGCTCTTTCAAAACCCTGAGAACTTGATCCACACGTTCCCTGAAATGGCAACAAGAAGAGCTGAAGGCTTGTTCAAGCCTAAGTCATCAGAGAATGATTAACTTGGAGATCAAGGATGTACAATGGGATAAAAAAGCAGAAGAGGGAGCAGAACTTGAGTCAAACCTTGTGATCACCCTCTGGTGGCTCCTGTGTGCTACCAAGTTGATCACAGGCTTTAAGTCTTTTTTGGTTGTGTTCCAGCTTGTTGAACATGGTCAGCTCCTCTCACTGTTTATCTGTTTTGCAGTGTGGGATGTGTGAGTGGTTTTGTGACATTATTTAAAGCTTTTAAGCAGAGACAGACAAAAACATTTAGACAGAGACAGCAAACAATTTCTCAAATTGAAGAGGAGATTTCAGGCCAGATCCCAGCTATCATGTCCAGGTTAAGTTCCCCTTGCACCATTTCCAGATTCGGGCTGTCTAGGGGAGCAACTGGGAATTTCCTTTTCCTGAGGTGACCCACGGGTGGCATAAGGCCAGACTAAGCCAGACTTGTGCTGCCTGCTCCCCACTGAGAAAGCAGGGGCTCCCCAGCTTCTGGTGACAGGAGGGGACAACAGGCATACACTGCTGTTGTCCCCTGGCTAGGAGCCCAGCAGGCTGAAGTTCCAAAACTTTTCCTGCCTTCACCTCTGCTAAGAGCTGCCTCGGTGTGCCTGGAAGCACAGATACTGAAAAGGAGAAAGAAGTGGGCTGCTACCAGGATTTGTGCAGCAAGCAGAGGGCTTTGCCCTTGCTTGTGCTTGTGGCATGACTCAAAGGCTGGCATGGAGTGGCCCTCCTTTTCCAGGCAGACAGGCAGGAGACTGGCAGCAAGACCAGGCATTGCATTCCCTTTAACTCTTACAGACCCGGCAATTAATCAGCACCCAGGAGCTACATGGATTGCCAGCATCCCAGAGCGGCCGTGGCTCAGGCTGGATATCCACTGTGCTTAAATGAGCTCTGCCCAGGGACTCAGTCTCCAAAAAAACCCCTCCCAAAACAGGTGCTGAACACCAGGTACAACAGATACAAGCTCTTGGTAGGTGGTGTTTTGCAAGATCCATCCTTGCTGATGGACTGCACATCTGTACCTCTGTGGTTGGATGGAGGGACAGAAGGCTTAAATGAAAGGCACAAGCCAGCATGGTAGGGAATGAGCCAAAATGTCAGTGCTAAGCAAGCAGAAGAGAGAACCAGAGAGAGATGGGAAAGGAGAAGAAAGCTCAGAATTATGGACAAATTACTGAACCAGCAGTACTGGAAATGGGAACAAGCTGTTAGACCTTCATCTCTTACGAGGAACAACGAAAATACAGTAATTTCTGATGATTTTGATGGAAGCAGAGTTATGCAAGACTGATATTGTTCACAGTGATTTAATTAAGACTCTGTCAGCACTGTCAAGCTTAATTAACCTGGTATTTAGCCTTTTATAGGAATCAGTTAGAAAAACGTGCTCTGCAGTAAACCCCAGCGTTCTATAAATGGTCCCAGTCCCAGAAGGGTCACCTTTTTGGCACAGCAGGCTCTTGAGAGCATCCCACTAAGGTGCTAAGATATCGCTGTCTGAAAAGATTACAAGTTCATGCTGCATTCCTTGCCCACACAGTCCTCTCCTTGCAGTTTGTGGGAATCAGGGATGAATGAGAAATGCAGAGTCAAGCGTCCTCACAGCATCTCATCACCAAAATTATTTCACAGAGAAGTAATCCCCAATTCTGACACTTCTTGTCATGTGAGTTTCAAATCTCTGCATTTGCTGAGCTGTGATGAGCATGGAAAGGCAAAGACTAGACAATGGACTTGCACCACTTGTGAACATTTTGGTTTCTGGGCTGGTTAGTGACAGAAGCAGTTCACTATGTGGAGGAACTCTTGCTGGATGTCAGCAAGAGCCTATGGGTAGAGTATGCCACAAACCTCAGCTGCTGTTGTGTCCAGCCCTATTCACTGAGCCCACAGCACCTCTAGCACTCCCTCCTGCAGCTGTGGGACATGCCTTTTTCCTTTCCTTGTGGCAGCAAGCACACAGCAGCCTGGAGTCACCAGTGAAATCAGTTAGGTCTCTAGTGGGCTCTCTCGGAGGGGATCATAGATAAGATTCAAAGAGAGTGTGAAAAATTAATATAAATAAGAGTAAACCACCAACAGTCCCAGAAAATCCCATGTTCTGCAACTGTTATTGCTTCATCAGTGACAGGAAAGAGCAGTGTTCTAAAATAGAAGTTCACTTAATTGAATTTCCCTTAAGGCACAGAAAATAAGCTTCCATGAAGTGGTATCAATTGTTCAACAATAACATGTTCTCCCAGCTGAAAACTGGGTTAGGAATTTGTATTGTATTTTCACAAAACATAATTCCTAGTCCAGTTTCTTCCTCCTCCTTGAGATAACCAGGCAGATTCCACCTCAGTGACCACTGAGTTAGACTATGTGGGTCAGTCAATGTGTAACCAATGTTCAGCTTCTCCACACTCCTCCTTAACAGAGCCTGCTGGATCCACCACAGGCCTTTAGATGCACAAAGCCATTAAAGGAGTTTGCTTCAACACCTTTGTATTTAAGGGGTTTTTTTTGTAAGTACCTCTGCATCTTTATCCTCTCTGCTGGAATGCGAGCTTCATGACCATGTCAAGCCCAGGTGAGGTCAGCTGCACACAGGACTCACATCCTTGTCCTTCCTGGGTTACAGGGCAGGCAGAACTGTACACCTCAGGGCGCTGGAAAACACAAAGGAATACTCAAAAGCTACAGAGCAATGAGGACTCATACCTTTTTCTGGTAATACAGAAAGTGTTAACAAATAACACTCATGTATTTACGTGTGAAATACTATCTTTCTGAAAGCTTGTTGTAAATGTGGCTCACAACGCAGGGATGGCCACGCTTTCCAAGTCTGTGCAACAGGAAGAATATTTCCTGGGGTATGAGGTTGAAATACTAGCATTCAACTGAATCGGTATGGGCCAAATTAATGAAGTTACTGCTCCATCAGAGACTTCCATAAGGGAAACCTGAGAAAGCGGTTGTATCAACAGCACATCAATCCATGGCACTGGTCAGCCGAACGAAAAACCCAGCCTTCAGTTTCAAAGTTTCATTCAGCTTTGGCACAGAAAGGTTAACTCTTGTTTAAACAATGCTTCTGAACAGATAATGTTAATTAAATGTTTGCATTCAAATCTTATTACACAGTGCAATAAGTTTGCTTTCTATACAAACACTGCACATCCGGTGTGGAACGGAAAGCTGGGGGGGCAGACACTAATGAGTAACAGTTCAATCCCATGGATCATTTTAAAACTAAAGGCAAGGAGGGGAGAATGTTTGCCATCTCCAGACTCCGTGTGTGTCTGCCTCAAAGTTTCTTCTTATTCTCCAGGGATTTGCAAAATTACGTGTTTAAATATTCATTATCCTTCTACTCTAATACTGCCTAAAACTCCTTTTTCAAGCCCAAGGATGACACAGCCAGTGGACGGAAATTATATTCTGTAAAAACAGAGTCTTGTAGCAGCACTGACTAAGTCAAGTGCCCTGATGTGAAGGAAAGCAGCTAAATCATCCATCCAGATGGGAAATGTTGACAGTCCCTTCACCAGAGCAGCTCTGCAATACAGAGAGGTGTGCAATTTGGCTTTGTTCAGCAGACATCATGGAACTATTTATCCTGTCCTCAAGCTGAGCAGGAAGTTTATTAAGCTCGCCTGTTGCTGGACATATCACCTGGCTGCTGCGTTTCCTATCGGAATGCAGAATTGGATGGGCCCTTTCTGCACTGACGTAATGCGCTGCCATGAGGAGGATTTCTCCGCGAGCCTGAGACCTATTCCTCTGACCCCAGGAGCACATTGGATGTTGTGCATCCAATTCCTGACAGGAATGCTTCATTTTGCTCTTGAGCAACCATTTCTGAGCAAGCCAGGAGCAGAATCCAGCTTTTCTTGGCTGAAAGAATTGGGATGTCCCAAAATGGGGCTTTTTAAACAGATGAGTGAAAAAGCAGAGAGCCCAAAGGACCATCGCTCTCCAAAGAAAATCGTACAAATCAACAAGGAAAAATTCCTCCCCATAGTTAGACTTTCTACGATGGTCGAACAGCTGTGTGCTGTTGGGCTCAGCTCTGCTCCAGCATAGCCCTGAATATCCGCTCCACTGTCTCAGCAGGGCCCCAGGGGACACAATGTGGTCCCCGGGCCTGACTTTGGCGGAGGTTGAGCAAATCCACTTTGAGCATGCCCTAGATTTCCTGTGGGAGACTGCCTTGGTTGGACAGCTGCTCCTTGCACACTCCTTCCTGCCACCCCAGCACACCATCACCCTCCTTCCCCTGGGCTGGATCGTCTTTTCTGCCAGGCTTGGCTGAGCTGTGGCTTCCTGCCCTGCCAAAGTGGTGGCTTGCAGCCAGCACAGCTGCTGGGGACACCCTTGTGCTGCCACCAATTGCTTTGGCAGGCTGGAAAGCTGCAAATGTGGCCCTGCTTCCCATGCAGGGGAGCTCTTACCTTCCCCCAGGCTCAGGATGCTCGTGGGGTGCTGGACAATGGTTGGGAGCACAGCACTATACCCACCTGGAGGCCCAGGGAAGAGAATGGGGGTGATGGCCAAGCTTTTCAGACTTCATGTGGTGAACCACCAAGTTGCCCTGCAAATGCATCAGAGAGAACAAGGGAGCCCTTGTTCTGTATTTTCTCTTTTCTGTGCGGTGAGCTGAGCATGACCATGCCCTATTCACCAATATAGACTGTGGGGCAGAATTGATTTTTCCCCACTTTGTTTGCCCTCCAGAAGTAACTAACAGTTTAATATCAACCCCAAATAATTTCCCTTTACCCTGATGAAAGTTTTCTCTTCAGAGTAAATAGTGTTGTTTTCAAGCTGGCTCTTTCAGGCCTCCCAATGTGCATGTAAAATTTTGCTGAATTTAGCCAGTGGACATCTTTTCAAAGTGGATAATTAAAAAGATAACTTGTTTTCAGCTAAAACAGTACAAAATACACTAGGTACTTCATCCAAAGAATCCCTCCCAGATTTACAGCAGGCCAACTGGATTCATAAACTGTTCACAGGCGAGTAATCAAAGAGATTTAAAATAGGAAACATTTTCTCCTCTGTTTGTGCTGATTTTTTTCAAAGTCACATGGCAGATACAACATCAGCAATGTTGTATTTATAGGTATTTCTATTATATATAATATGTAATTTATATAAATATATAAAGGCCCTTCCCTGGCACTTCCTAGCAGCCTGCAGAAGGTCATTTATGAGGTAGGCATTTTTTGAAATACGAATAGGGACACACTCATCCAAAGCACACCAATATTTTTGGCTTGTTCTGAACTGAGAAACTTAAGCTGCTATAAATATTTCAAGGAGGCTGGATATCTCTTGAGATGGAGCATTACATCTTTTCACTTCCAGCTTAGCATGGCGGAAGCAGGCAAACCCCAGCACTTGTACAGACACGTGAACCCCTCAGCACCTCTTCGTGGCCTGATGCTGTTGCAATTATTCCTTCTGTTTCTGCACCCTGCCTGCTTGGCTTTGCATTTCGCTGACCCTCAGAGTCACCTCCATGAGCTACCACAAAACACGGGTCCAGTGGGTGCCACTGAGCCCAGCCTCCTGCTTGAAGCAGGGCTACCACCAACACCAGAGCAGAGCCACAGGTTCAGCTGCTGCCCCAGGCACCACTGGGAAGTTTAGACATAAAACCCACAGCAGTATTCAAACTTCAGCCCTGTCTGCACTGGTGGCCACTCCAGGGACCACTTGAGCCTTTGCAGTCCTGACAACAGCCAGGAATTCTCTCCTCTGAAGAAAAGAGTGGGGAATGAAGGTCCTCAGCTACGCGGAAGTGGCTGTTGCTTCACCAAGCCTGACAATGTCATGAGTTTTTACAAACTGTAAAAACAACCAGATTCCAAGCTTTGAAGTGGGGAGAAAAATCTAACTCCATGCTATAATTACATTTTATTTGGACTTCTCTTTCCATACACGAGAGCTGAGGCTGAAAACGTTTATTACAAAGCACAGAGGAACTTAAAGCACGCTCTTGTTTAAACCAGCCTTTATCACTCTTGCTCAAAACAAATACACAACAGAGATAAAGTTTTAGTGTAACAGGACAATATTTTTTAAGTTGCTGTCCTGCCTATTCCCTTTCCAGAGGATTAACATCCACCTGCATGAATGTTTAACCTGTGCTGGCAGGACGGGGACTGGTAGGGTAAGACTGCATAGGACACTGCTCCTGATGTGTTCACCCAGCCCCTGAGGCTCCCCCCTGAAGAGTAGGCAGAACTGGTACCTGTTACATGAACTCTTCTCAGCAGGTTCCTCATGCAGCTGCAACCAAAGAGGAAAGAGGATACCCCCTGAGCAGCCTTCTGGGCAGGCCAGGTGCTAAGGAACAGACTTGTCACTTTTGACTGTATGACGCCCTCATTTTGCTCTGAAGTTTCTTGCCATTAGTCATAAGCCCTACACATTCCATTTACTTGCACGATGAAAACGGTTTTAGACCAAAAAAATTTTGGATACTTTCTGCAAGTTCATCGAAGTTCAGTAAGCTGTTTTATCTCAGTGGTAGGAACACGTCCACTTCAGCTGGAAAACTTCCTGGCAGAGTGCAGGTCTTTAAGAGAGGACTCAATACTTGTCAACCATATAGGAAGCTTGAGAGCTCCCTTCTCAGCAAAGCTTACACCTTCCTCAACACTCACGGTGCCTCTGCACATGCCTGCAACTACATGCCCCAGAATAATATCCTAGTTCAAAAAGTTTTGGGGTTTTTTCCCCGAGTTTGAACTTTGGTTTTGTTTTGAAACCTTCCCCTTTTTTCCTGACTAATGCAGCTCATAAAGGAACACCTCCCTCAGGCCAAAAGCATGGAAGATGCTTGTGATGATCTGCCAAGATATTAGCAAGGGTGTCCTCAGCACCTCGGAGCTGCACATCCATGGAATGTGGCCCGTATTAACAATACTTTAACTTCTCTCAACACGCTCAGAGGCAGCCTTGATGCCAACCCACAGGTTCCCAGGGGCAGAATGACAGCATCCACACGGGCTATTAACCTGAAAGACAAACGTTTGCATTTTTTGCTAATCCCCTCAAGTATTTCGGAATCTCTTTCCTCATAGTTGCCCTCACAAGACTATGGAATTACTTATTTTAGACTGAGGGAGGCCAGTCATGTGCTGGCATTAATTGTGAGAACTGTCACTTGTTTACGACCATAGCACTGTTGGTGCAAAGCAAACGTACCAGATTTACAGTTGAAGGGCTTTGCCCAGGAAATTGCTCAGACACATGCAAAACCTCACCAAAAAAAAGCCTTTGGGGGATGTAGGTGTGAATCATTCACAACGTGCCTGGGGAGCATTCCTCTGCACATCCAGGAGCCAGCCTGGGAGGGATGGACCCTGCCTGTGCACCCTGTCCCTATCCTGGGGCAAGCCAAGGAGCAGAGCAGCCCTTCCCCCAGTGTTACAAAGGTATCAGCTGCTTTGAAAACACTGTACTGACATTCCAGCTGCAGGAGTGCAGGTGACCACTGCAGAAAGCGGGCTAAGGCTTAGTCTTTTCTATGGTAGATGCCACTATGGCATCAGGAGAGATCAAGAACCTCTGGATTTGGACATATACTTCTGAATTACTTCATCAGAAGGAATATTATGGGCAGCAGGGATCTAAGAGAGTCACGTAGCCAGGGTGATTTTATGCCGCTCTTATTGGAAGATGTTGCAACAAGATACTGTGTGCATTGTTTACATTTCCAAAATGATGAAACCAGAGGACAGAACAAATGAAACTAAAACCTTGGGCTGCTTTGTGTAGTTTCTACACCTTGGAAAATCAAGGTCAAAACAAAACCCCAAAACGTCTCCGCATCATTTTCTCCCCTCTCACAAGGGGGTAAAGAAGGATTCTTAAGTGCTGTTAAAGGATGGACTTTTAGCCTCACTTCCTCATCTTAGTTTGTTAAGAGAACACAGTGGTGACCTCCCTTATGCCTGGAGAAGAGAGCTGTCATAGGAAGGTGAAGAAAATACCAGCACTACTGAGAGAAAGAACAGCAAGAAAGCAAGTTTAGTGTTACAGACTTGTTGCCAAGTGGAGGCAGATCTTTTCTTGTTGACATGACACAGGCTTTACTCTTGGGCTAGGTGTGCGGTGCAGGAAAGAGCTGGGATCCCCCCCAGCTGCTCCACTGCTCTTGGTCTGGTTAATCTCTTCCAGAAAGACACTTGCCAACCCTCTCCCTTTTCCAGCCATCATAAGTATCAAGGTTAAAGATCAAAATTCGAAAACAAAACACGTTGAAAGACTTGTCTTCTCTGCAAGTGAGAAGAAAGTACGTCTAACTCTCCAGCCTGCATGCTTTTCAGTGTGGGCATGCTGCATTATCAGAGTTTACACGATAGCTTTCATCAGGGCATCACACCACACGGCACAAAGCAGCCACACGTTAACTCTGTCAGGCAGGAATAAATGAACATTTTCTTTATTTCACTGAGCAGGAGACTGAAGAACTGAAGAAATTAAGGGATTTGTGCAGGATCACATGGAAGCAACAGCACATGAAGGGAACATCTGACCAAAATAATGTGGATGCATAGGAAAAAGTCCAAACTCCACTTCACAATTTGTCTAATTCTCATGGGATCACAGGCCCTAACATTTCACCAGGTCAAGCAAGTCATGGTCTGCTCAAGGATATACATTCCTTTTTTATCATGTAACCACTATGTGACCCTGACAAGAAGTTCAGAGGGTTCTTTTCTCTAGTGTAGGCTCTTACCGCCTTTCTTAAGGGGAGGAACAAAACAAGACTCAGGTAAGCCTACAACAACAAAGCAATCCCTCCAGCCTCACTTCCCTTGCAAACAGCATCAGTACCTTTCTGTTCAGGTATACATACCTTTTATATACTCTGTGTAGGTATAAACTTCATACATTTCTGTTCTGGAATAATAATAATCTATGTTCAGGGCACAGTCCAAGCAAGAATCTCACATTAGAAGATAATTATCTTGCTGCAGTCATGCACCAAGGAGCAGCTACTCTAGCATGGACTGGGAGTATCCCATCTAGGAAAAGGAAACCAGAGCTTGGAATTGAAGATGCCATGGGGAGACACCCTGTCCCAGAAGGACATTTAGTCCCCTTTAGTGCACAGAGCTGTGTTCCCCTATGAACAGCAGCACTGCACTTCCCTTTCTAGGTCATGAAGGAGGAGTGAGGGGGATGCAAGCGCTGGTCTTGCTTTTGGTTCTAGGAACACTGCAAGATGAAAACCATGTCTGTTCAGCAGTACCAAAGAAAAATAAACTAGGCATCCCACAACGTACATCCAACATGTCTATTCACACTCCTAGTAAGTGACAGCTTCTACCTTTTGCAGCCAGTGGTATCAGCAGATGTTATGAATTTAGCAATCCAACATTTCAGTGAAGCATAAACAAATTATAGTGAACAAATGGTCTTGAAATCTGAACTCGGAGATATTTTCTGTAACTCAGAACTTGATAGGGTGTCCTTACAGATCTAGCAGGGAGCTTCCATCAGACTTTGGAGGAGCTTATGGGAAGTGCAGTCCTCTTATTTGCAGCAGACATACTTCTTGGGAGATTCATTCTTCTCAAGCAGAAAACAGTTTAGCCATTTAAAAACCTCTTAACTTCAAAGCTAGAAGGTATTCTGACACTGCATGCAGAAGGCTGGATTCTCACTCATTTCCCGGGAGTCTTGAAGACTGCAGCCAAGCACATGAGGTTGCCAGAAAGATGCCTCCCACAGGCTTGCAGGAACCCTTCTAGCTTTTTAAAACCTGAGAAGACCTTTGGTCCAAAGCTTTGCAGTGTGGAGTTCCCAGAAATGGCAACATGCAAAGAAAAAACACCAAGCCCTGGAGACCTAACCTTATTAATAATCTGCTTCTCCCTACTTAAAGTTGGTTGGAATAGAAACACTGAATCTCAAACCCAGGAAATTATGAGTATGAAGCTGTCATGCCCAAACAAGCATGGCAGAGCTCCCAGTGACTTCACACAGTCAGCTCTCAAGTTACAGAAGTTGGAGCTGGATTTACAAGTGGCATCAACCAAACCTCCAAATCCAGATCCTGAGGTACCTTCAAAGCCTAGACACAAACCTTGTGCCTTCTGCCGTTGGCATGGACACAAAAATGTTCAAAGGATGGAATGTTGCTCTCAGTCCTCTTGGGTGACAAAGTGCACACTCATTGGAAAGGTCAGAGACTGAGAGGCTGTTCTGCACTTTTATCGTACTTGAGGAGGAGACATGGGTGGATGGAGAACTGACTGCTGCCAATAGAAACATTGTTTCTTATTCACAGGGACATGCAGCAGCAAAACCAAAATTACTCAAAACAAATAGTACTGAAATTACTGGGGTCAAGGACAGTGGAGCCAAGAACACCCAAGAAGGGTGGGACACAGGTACCTTACATCATCCGGACATTTAAAAGGACTTTTTAGGGTTTAACTCTCCTGGTCTCATGAAGAGAGTCAGCGGTGTGAGAAAAACCTCTCCTTTCCTCTTCTGGAGCTCTTTGAAAGGAACAGCCAGTGTCTCTGGTTACAAACAGAGGCTTTTCCTGCAGAGGAGGGCTCCAGCTGCAGAAGCTGCCAGGAGAGCCACACACCAGCTGCAAGTGCAGCCACCACAGCAAAGGAGTGGGTTTCCTCCACCCATCAAAACACTGCAGTAATTGGGCTTTTTGGCTTTGTAGTGGCTGTAGCTGTGCAAGCCACGGCTGCTGACCCAAACTGCGGCAGGCCCCTGAATTTGCCCAGGCGTAGCTTTGCCTGTTACAGCCACAGCACGGCTCAAGCCGTGGGAGTGCAGTGTGTGCAGAAATGCACTAACAAGTTTCAAACTACCATCCCAAGCAACACAGAAACGAGTCCACCAAGGTCCCAAAACCACTCTCTTTTGGGCTCTGAACCTCAGCGGCCCCACACTGGTGAGTGCAGCTACCCCTCCGCTCCCATTTGCTGCAAAGCAAAGCCAAGCTTACACAAAGCCATCTAGTTCTAGAATCCCAGATTAGGAAGTGTCACCAGTTAATATCACCTGATGGCATTGTTTAGCTAGGGATATATTTTTTTAAACTGCATGTTTATAGCTCTCGTTTTGATAGAATAATCACAGCACTTAGTGTTGGCTTTCATCTCCCTCATGTGACTCACCCCTTCCATTTTCCAGTGCTCAGCTGTGATTGCTGGAGTGGTTCAGCTATCTGCACTGGTGCTGCAAACTGGCCTGTGCCACCAGGCTCAGATCTGGAGCAGAAGTGCTTGGAGTTGGTGGGAGTTCAGATCAGGAGGGTTTAATCACCCTGCCAGAGGGGGACTGGCTCTTATCTGTGCAGCTGGCTCTGCTGTCTGTCTGCTGACTGCAAAGGGACAGGGGCAATCTGGGGCTTAAAAGGTAGATTTGGCTTCAGTCTCATCTCCAAATATGCATGGTCAGAGATATCTTTATTTTACAGATGCATATAGCTCTAAATATGTATATTAAGACATACTTTTGTTTATATATCCACATAAACACACACAAGGTTTTGAAAGCTTCCCCTCTCAAACAACGAGGGAAAAATACCTTGTTTTGAACATACCAAAAATTCCCACCGGAGTCTGGAAGAAATGTCTCTGCCTCCCGGCTTGAAAGCATCCAGAGAGTCCTTGAGGAGGTATTCCCAGGTGCCAGGGGCTGGCAGTGCAGAGCAGAGGCAACCAGAGCCCCCCTGGCCCAGCCCTGGCACGGAGGAACCGGGGGGGGGGGGGGGTGACAAAGTGGCAGTGCCCCCTGGCCCCAATAACGAGGTGGGTGGCACAGCAGCTGCATTGAGCAACATAAAGGTGGTGGGGAAATAATTTCAGTTTCCTGTAGGGTTTCATCACTTTACATATTTTTGCATAAGCCAATATAAAACCTCTTGGCTTTTTCCAACAGCATTAGAAGCATAGATAAACATGCAGATTTCCATCAACACTCCTTGAGCTCACTTTCTTGCCAGTTTTCAGGAAAAACTGCCCATACATGACTTGCCAATTTTTATGGAATTCTGGCTCAAATAATTTTTAACTACTTAATACAGATCACATTTATTATGACCATCAGTGGAAAATATTATCTTCCCAGATTTCCTTGTATTGTAAGCAGTGGGAATAAAATTAATTCACTCTGCAGTTATACAAATATGTAATATACAGCACTGAATGTATTTTCTCAAATTCCTATGCCGTTTGCAGCTTTGTTTCTGGCAGCAACAATACCCTTCTGCTGATGATTGTATTGCCCTTCAGCCTCTGACTAATTCCTGGAGTAAACCTATTGATTAATGCTCTTGTGACACACTAACTCGTATGGCATTAGGGAACTATTTTTATTGCTGGAGTCCATTTGTCCCTCGTACGTGCACACATTTTGAGTTCACATTTGATGCATCTTGCAAGCTGTCCTACACTTTGATGACATCCATCACCCCACTGCAGCTCCAGCACTCCTGTTAAATTCCATTAAGCACTAGGGGTCAGTCAACTGTATCAGAAACATAAAGCAATTTACTAAAATATACATTTAATGAGGCTTCAGGGAGGGAAAGGATGACATGTACGAACTACAGTTTTAGGAATCGGACCTAAACCTGTAGTGGATATAACCTAAACTATGAGGGGTCTCTGACAAATCCTCAGCATAACCCCATGCCAGGATTCTATCAGCAGACTGTATGACCTACATTGTATCATGTGTTAGGACTTACCTGCAGCTGTAATTTACCATGCACTTTCTCTTTAGATAAAAACAAACCCCAAAGAAATATAAAAAATACCTCAAACACCCAAAAGCTGTTTGTGAATTCAAATTTTGTTGCTGCTACTGATGAGCTTTCTAGCAGTTGTGCAGAAGGAGATGGGAGTTCATTTTTCTTGCAGTGAAGCCGGACGCTGGTACCCACACCAAAAACCTGTGTGGTTTTGGCCAGGCATCAGCCACTGTGAGGAAAAATTGCACAAAAGCAGATACCCTGATGATAGTGCCAGCAGGATGAAACAAAGCCCCAGGTGACCCAAGTGCTCACAGAAACCCAAACCTTCCTACTCCCTGAACTGGGATATACTTCCAGTAAAACCCGTTGCAGCCCTTTGTGGGCACCGCAGAAGAAATCTGTCCCTGCTGCAGGTGATTAGGGAGCCAAACAGGACCAGTGTAGCAGTGAAACCCTCAGCCTCAGTACGTTCAGCTGGGGTAGAGGTGCTGATCAGTGGAACAGGATGCACACAGAGCTGAAGGTGGGAATGTTTCTACTGTGTCAGAACTCCTCTTGCCTTACCACCTGTATCATTAAGGCAGCCTGGTCGCAGGTGGCCTACAAGGGTATTCATCTACACCATCCCCACCCTCTGTTTTAACTAAAGGTGGTATCTCTAACTTGCTCCAAGTAGAGGCCAGGCTGGAAAAAGTACAGGCTCTCTGGATTCCTTCTGATGATGGGAATGACCACTCCACTTGCTCAGATCCAGTACCATCCAGCTGCTTACACCACCTTCCTTTTGACACTTCCTCTGTCCCCCATCCTTCATGGCCATCTAAATGAAGGTTGCAGCACTGCAGTAACCGAGCAGAGAGACAAGCTCTAACTGCAGTGGCAAAGCAGCAGCTGAGGGTCGGAAAAAAACCAGCCAGAGATTGCAAAAATATAAATGATTCAAGGCACGAGTAGGGTTTCGCATACCTCTTTCTGGCCTGTTGGGTCACTTAACTGTTGTGCAATCCGTGCTGACTGTAGTTGTTGGGAAAGGTAAGAGAACCAAACAATAAAATCAACCTTAAGGAAATCTAATTTAGGGAAGAGAATTGCACAGCAGTGCAGTTCTCTCAAAGTGACTCATGACAGGCAGTACCATTCAGAGCCAGTGGTGTCCTTCCACTCCAGTGCAAAAGCTCTGTTTGTCCCATGCCTTTTGGAAAAGATACCTGCTTGAGTGAGGACAGCCAGTACCAATGTGCAAACAAACACCACCATGCCTCTGCAGGCAAGATTGTTCTCCCTTTGCCACAACAAGTTCTGTAAGAACAGATGCAGGCCTTAGTCTGATTTGCACTGAATTTTACTAACTCCTCTCCTCAAGGTAGACTGATGCCCCTCATTCTTTAAAGGCAAAAGCATTTTGAAAATGTCTTGCTGTCTCCAAGACTGGGAAGAACCAGAAAGCTAAAACAAAGGGGGAAGGGGGAGCAACCCAAGCTCTTTGTTCCAGTTGGCATGAAAGAATCATTCTTACAATAGCTCATTTTCTCCTTCCCCCCAACAGCTGACAACTCATGGCAACTAAGGACAGGGCTGCTATTGTCGTTAAGCAAATACTTGTCCAATCTACGTAGGAAAAAGAAGAGCTCCAGAGATGACGACATGTTCAAAATTCTCAAAATGCTCGCAAGGGCATCCCAGGAGGCAAATAAAGAGACGGAGCAGTGGAGGAAAGGGTTCCTGAAGTGAAAACAGGGGACAGAGAAGTGGCCTTGCAGATGCAGCTGCTGCAGAGGTTGAGGAGTCAGACTGCTTGACCCAGACAGAGACTCAGGGTCTAAGAGTCACCACAGATGCCAGACTGTTGTCATCCTCTGCAAGCCTCTGCTTCTGCAACCACCCTTTTCTGGCGCACACCGCACCCATCAGCATTCATTTCTGCATGAAGTGATGGGAAAGACAATTCTGAGCACTAGAAGAGCCCCTTTTCCTAAATCCTGACCAGTAGGACAGCTTATCTCAAGCATTCGATGACCAATGTGCACTGAGGACACACACTTAAGATCTTTCACCAAAAATTGTTTTAAAAACCCGTGAACAATCAAGCAAACAAACAACTCACCACACTCCCACACAAAATGTGTTTATTGTTAGAAATCTCCTCTTTCGGTACAAAGCCTGAACTCTCCCCCATATAAAGCATTTCTGCATGTTCACCACTCCAGCCACACACTTCAGGGGAGGATGGGGGCTATACATCACAACCTTAACATGTGGGATGAGTTCCAAACAAAGCACAACACACATTTTTCCATGAGCAGTCCTAATCCTCAAAGCAGGAGCATGGATGACTACAGCCCAGCCGTGGCAGCATTTGTTTAGTGGTTGGAATAAGGGCAAGTCTGCCTTCAAGGTTATCAGCCTCCTCCCCTCATCTGTCCCACAAGGCTGCAGCCTTTACTTTCATGACAAGTTGTGCAGAAGAGCTCCTGCAGTCAAGATAGAGCTCGGTGGTGACGTGCCTGACACGGAGACAACAGGCACACAATCGTGTGTCTCCTCTGCAGTGCCAGAGGCTGCAAGGCCAAGAGTCGTAAGCATGGCTGTGGGAATCCTGGTACAAGGGGCTTTTCAAGACCCTTATGCCTTAATACAGGTGAACCTTCAGCTGGGCAGGCTTTGTGGGCCCTTCTTTATGGAGTTATTCCAGAGGCTCCAAGCGTAAGCAACAGAACCACCCAAACCAAACAACCTGGGGGCTCCCAAATGCGCAGACTCACGAGTACCGATTGTGGGTTGCTCAGCCCTGCAGAGGGCTTTGGTCACAAGGGATTTTACCCATTTGCAATCCCAGATCTACAAAACTAACCTGCTGCCAGTCACCACTGACTGTCCAGACGGACCACACTCCACAGAGCAAGGCTGTCTGGTGGGGGCAGGGATGACATCCTGCGTGCCTGGTGCCAGACTCCTCCTTGGCTGCCCTTATTGCCCTGGTCCTGACAACTTTGCATGTCTTCAGACATGCTTGCAACAGCCTGTTTATATTCATCACCACGAACATCTCGGTGCTTGCCAATGTTTTTAAACTGGTGCTGGCTGGGTTGCAAAAAACAGGATGGATGTGAGGATAGGAAGAATCATGGGAATTTAAATTTCACTCCAAGCCTCAAAATTCCATCTTCTTCCACTTGGATGCCACAACGCGCTGTATGTAAAGTCCCAGGATTTTATACACAGCAGTGGCAACACGTCTGAGGAAGCCTGGCTCAAGACACCAACACTTCTTTGGTTACACTGCAATGCTGGACAGTTGTGGTGATCTGCAGCTAAATCTACTCCGGCTGCAGAACAGCAGCATTCCCTGCACAATGTTTGTGGATGAACAAGTCAACTCTACAAAACCACTGCGTGTATCTCGTTACCAGCCTCATGCAAACCCTTCAGCAAAATGTTGGCTACACACAGCTGTGCTCTGGCAGCAATGAAGTGGGACATGCAGCACCACAAGAGAGCACAGCCACAAAAAAATGTCTTTTATTATGCTGGCCCTCAGCGATGCTTTTGCAAAAGGAGAAAAAAACCCTCAGCTTTTTCAGTCTGATAGATTTTGTTTCTGAGAACATTATGCTTCAGTCCTCTTATCAACTACTGAAGAGTTTGGAGCTTCTCAGATTGTGAAATACCTAAGAAGCCACAGCAGACAGGCACTATGCAGATAAACAATCTCAGCACAACAGCAGCTGCAGAAAGGCAGTAAACATGGCCTTCTGCAGCTAAACATTGTAAGACAAAAACAAGAAAGCATCCATGATTAGGGCGATTTATAGCCTAAAATAAACCTGGAGATTGATGAAGAACACGAGACCAAGAGAAACCATTCCTTCCATTTCACCAGTTTTGTAATTGCTTTGGAACGGGAGAGGAGAAGAATTTAAGAGATTAGGGGAAAGTCATTCTTCATTCCCCATGAGTCTGATCCAGAGCTTATTGAAGTCAATTAAATGAATCCCACTCCAGGTCCACTGGATTTTTTCTATCAGGCCACATGAGATGATTCCTAAAGTGGCTGTGCAGGAAGGATCAAGTTTGTTTCAGAAAAATATATTTAATCAGCACTTTCCCTTAAGGTAATCACAGACCCCATGAGGCAGTTGAAACTCAATGCACTAGCCACAGCACTCAAAGGTGAATTGCTGTGAAGTGCATCAATTTAGGAAAACAACATTTGTTTTCAACATTTTTTCCACCCATTTACTGCTGGCATGCCCAGGATGACCAGAGGTGATAAAAGAAAATAGTGTTGCTCTCTGCTCCTTCTCTCCAGCCCAGTGAACCTGCACATTTGAACTTGCACATTTGAACTTTCATTGTGTGCAGCCAGGCTCAATCTTTCCTTGAATTTTTGTGTTATTTCTTTTACAACAGTGAGGAAAACCTGCAAATGTGAAAAGCTGATAGCACATGACAAATATAGGATAATCCATGTGCAGATTTGACTTAAATTGCTCTTAATTCATCATTTACGGTTGTTTGGCTTGTGAGTCAACGATGACTCTTTAAGTTGGAGTTTCCCCTGAAATTCTGTCTTTACAAGCCAGTTTTTTTTCAGACCTCTGTCCAGAAGGGGAGAACTAATGGTTCTTGCAATCATTATCTTTTGGGTCATGTTTTTGGTTTGTTTTGTTGGGTTTTTTTCCTGATAGGAACTTTCTGAAACAAAGGCCGAGTCAAGGAAAAAACTGGTTTCTCAGCTTCCATTATGGTAAAATGGAATGTTCTTCTTTAAGAAAACAAACCCTCAAAAACATAAGCAAAAGAATCCCCCAGAGCCACACTGTGTGCAGTGAAGAACTGTTCAGCAGTTCATGCAGGTGACTTCACTGGGTCAGTAGCTGCCTGTGCTCTGGAGCTCCTCGACAAACATTCCTGGCTTTAACATTTCCAGGACTGAACTAACTTCTTGTTGGCATCAAAATTAATTAAGATAATTTTGATGGCTTTGTTATTTTGGAAAATAAACATTTATCCTCTTTGGAAGAGGTGTTCTTCCAGATACATCCAGCCCTACAACAGAGATACCATACGTTGCTGAACTAACAGACGTGTTCATTTCTTCATAACCTAAAATATTCATAATGAATGTGGAGCACAAACTGCCTACCATACCTGTACTCAAAACAGGTCTTAGAAACAGTGATGCTTATGGAAGGAAATAATTTAATTAGGCCTATCTCAACAAGGTATCTTTCAGCAATTAAAAAAGAAAAAAAAAAAAACAGAAAAATTCCATGTTCTCTTCTGACTCTAAAGTTAGTACTGACTCCTGATGCTAAGGTTGGTCTCAGGTTTCATCTCATCCAGAAAAACAAATAACAGAGCTGGTTTCTTGAGGCATGTCATGTGTACACTTACTCCAGTATCAGGGTGCCTAATCTCTACCCACACTGCCCAAAAACTTCTCATCTTGTCTGTTCTAAACACACCTCTCCTGACTCACTGACAGCATCCCAAACTTTTGTTACACCACAGAAAAGGATAGAAGCTCATAAATATCTAAAAGCCAAGTGATTCTTTGTGCCCTCATGTCCTCTACTCTGAAAGCTCAGCTGTGGCATGGGAGAGAGTGCCTGGATCCCGTGGGAGTCTGAGCTGGAAGTGTGGAGGTTTTACCTGAGGGGTGATGTAGCCATGGGCCTGCTGTCCCATCTGGGAGCAGGGAGGGAGGGGCACAGAGTGTTCCTGCTAAGGAGCTTCTTCCCTGTGTCTGAGTCCAAGTGCTCTTATGGAAAGCTATGCAGTTATAGCTCCTCCATTGACAGCAAGGGAACTGGCTCTGATTTTAGGGAAGGATGAACTTGCAAAAGGACCAGAGCATTGGAGCTTTGATGGGTTTTGTTGCTGCTTTAACACAGTGGGTTTCTTCCCCCCTGCCCCTTTCCAGCTCTTATCCAGAAAACCCTGACTGTATCCTGTGAGGAGGAGGTCTTGAACAACAAGTTTCAACTCCTTCAACTGGAATTATTTGTGCATTCATGACCCATTCTATTTACCCATACTCACAGCAATCACCACGCTAGAAAATAATATAGAAGTTTTGCTGTGTTTCTACTCTTTCTTTTTATTTCAGTGAGAGCTCCTGTTAAGACAGAAGTAGCTCCTCTTAAATAGAGCAGATAAGGACAGGCAGCAGGACTGTTAAGAACCCTCAAGGAAGACAAGGAGACCAGAAACGTTTCGAGTCAGAATCCTACTTGTTATTAATTCCTGACTTTTCCATTCTGGAGAGTGCTGTACATATGTAGTGCTGGAGCAAACAGTATATCTTATTTTTGCTCAGTGCTACCAAGTCTGGCAATCACACCATTGAATCAGAGGTTTACTATTAGCTCTGCATTAATAGTGGGCTGGCCTGCACAATAATTTTCAAACTGGGGCAGAAACTACAAATTATTAGGGCAGAAGTAGTTGTTATCCATGAATGATAGATCTTCTGAGCCTCCAAGACCATTTTCAGTTGTTGTTCAAAATTTCTGGAAGACTTTTCACCAGTTGAACTAAGGAGTCAAAATAATGGTACATTTGTGTATTCTATGGGTCTGTTTTTTGTCAGGGTATTTGCACACATTTCTTTTTCCAGGACACGCTGATTCTGGAGAGGCAGCAGACATTTGAGAAGGCTGAACTGAAGTGCAAACTGACCAATATATTAAAGCAGCAGAAGCTGCAGAGGAGCCAAATTCCTACAGAAGTGAAGACATAGGAGAGAAATAAAAAGAGGCTAAAAAATGCAGTGATATAGCCAGTTAGTCTTACCTATTTTGAGTTGTTTTAGTTGCATGTCCTTAAGTATTTTTGCAAGAACACCTAACCTTCTTTGGCAGGAGGGGAAAAACAAGCCTGATGGGTTGGAAATAAGAGGCTCTGTGCAAAGATTATTCCCTAGACCTGTCCTCCTACAAGAAAACACACAAAGCTGCAGAACTGTTCTCTTCGGAAGATGCAGCGCTCTCAAAGCAGGTGATCAAGAGTACTTCTGCTACAGCTTTTTATTTGCAATATTCCTGCCAGCATAGCCCTGTTACTGAGCTTCCCCGCTGTCCTGATCTGGTTTGTCTGCTCTGATATTTTTAATTTGGAAAGTGATTTCTAAATCAGAAACATAGTGAGGAAAGAGGGACATGCCATCAGTCTCCATGGCCTATTTGAACTTCGTACTAGTCTGAACAACTCTGACTTGCCAATACGATTCCAAGAAAGCATGGAGGCTGCTTTATTTTTGAATTTGCTTGGGAATATGCTTCTCAGCTGCTACACAGGAAACAGACAGCCCATCCATTACAATTGTTTTCTTGAGACCAGATTTGAGGTATTTTATGAAGTATATGAGATATTTTATTAATTATGCAAGATCGGGAAACTATCTGAGTTTCTTTGAGACCTCACAGATGGGCACATAAAGGGCAAACAAAGCAAGTGCTGCAAAAGACAAACATAAACATGCCTGCAAACACAATTGTTCACTCTGCCTTGAATTACAAAAC
Source organism: Eulacestoma nigropectus (assembly GCA_013397775.1). Lineage (NCBI taxonomy): Eukaryota > Metazoa > Chordata > Aves > Passeriformes > Eulacestoma > Eulacestoma nigropectus. The sequence continues at coordinate 549,020 of VZTE01001628.1, read as the reverse complement.
AGCATTTTTCACATGGCTGGAGTCTTAGGTCATAGCAAGTGTCAGTGGAGAAGAATTCAGAGAGGCGAGGATGCAATATTCTAGAAATACGTCTGGTAGGACCTGGCTTTGGAAGTAACTTTTCTCAGAGAAAAGGCTTTAATAATAAGCAAGTGTATCAGATTTCTGCAAACACACTGTTAAGGTCGGCAGAGCAGCTGGCAGCAAGGCGAGTTCTGTGACCTGCTCCTGAACCCTTCAAACTCATTTCCTGTCAAACATCAGACCCAAGAGGACAAGCAAAAAGCTGTTAAGCTCTTTTCTAGAAGAGTCTGAGATTAGAATTCCAGTAATGGCTCAAATTCCTTTCCAGTTGTCCTGAACTGGCCACTTCCAGTGATTGCTATGCCGTATGGCAGTGCTGTCCTCCTCTGGGGGAAGGAGGAGAGAGTGGGGGTGGAAGGAGGGGTGAGGCCATGGAAAATAGGATCCAGCTTTTCCGACAGCAAACAGGAGAGTCAGATGTGCCGTTCATTTAAATAAATTAGCTCTACTTCCGGCGGATGGGAGCAGGTGGTGGGGATTGCTCAGCCTGTCCTGGACAGCAGAGGTAAGCCTGGATGCCTTGTGCCTCTTTCCAAAGGCAAGCACCCAAGAGCCAACATGCTCAGTCCAGTATAGGAAACACTCAGCTGCACAGATTTTGTGGAAACAGCTCATAAGATCTCAAGTAATACCACTTTAAGATCTTCCTCTGTCCCTAAGTGGATCCAACAGTTCAGAACACATGAATTAAAAAAGCCTAGCAAGGAATATCTATCCATTTGCTTCTGCACAGAACCTTCCCAGTTTTCAGCACCAGCTCTGCAAGGGAGTCTAATTTCGTAAGGAGTCACAGCAAACACCTCAAATGCCCTTTCGGTTTATTTGGCAAGACCATTCTGGAGCCAAATTCTTCCATTCTGTACCATATCCATGGACAGAAAGGTATTGTACAATACCGGGAAAGTTCCCCTTTCCTTCCATCTTAAGGAATTACGAGTATTTCTCTCTTTCTCCTTTTTTTTTTTTAAGTTTACTCAGCCATCATCAGCCTTTCTGTAAGCACATCCATGTCTGTGACAAGGAAACCAAAATTAAGATGAAATTCTGGTTTTTCATGTTTCATAGTTAAGAGGCAGCAGGGATCTGAAAACAAATCTGATAAACTTTAATTTATTACATCTCAGTAGCTATCTTCAATTTCATCTTCCTTTCCAATTATACTGTTATAAACTAAACAATGTATCTAAATATATAGCAGACTATTTGTATTAAGATTTAAATCCAATAATAAAGAAAAATGTTAAAGAAAACAAGAGAAGTAAACTTGCAGGAAATTAATCAAAACATTTGCTTTCCATGTGGGTGAAGATGCGAATAAATCATTACGGGCAGACTTGCTTGTGATTTTGTTTTTGTTTCTCTGTTATTCTATCTATTATTGGCCAGAGGCTTATATTCATTTCTGGAAATGAGCCAGCTTCTGATAAAAAGCACTTCTGTAGCAGGTGTATAAACTGAACAAATTCTACCGTCAACAAAAAGTTAATATTTGGCAGGATTTTTGGATTTGGGTCTGTTTCCTCTAGTCAGTTCATTAATATAAAATTTAACTGCCTTCCTTCCCTAACCCAGAAATAGCAAACAACCTCTCCCCTTTTCCCCCAAATCACACAGCTCCTAATCACTGGTCTGTGTTCCAGAGACTCCACTGCTGCACACAAATCACAATGGCCACCACACAATCTTTCATGTCAGAAAGGCTGGAGAATGCTTCAGTGGGATTAGATGCATTTTCCAGATTTACTGCTGAAAATCCTGGGAAACCTAGAGATGAAGAGACAAGCTAGCATTTTAGTTGGGCTTAGTGACTCTGAATTGGCCAGTGCAGCTGCTGGCTGAGCAGGGGCTGACCTGCAGCCAGCACGTAAAAATGCAGGGCTAAACAAAGAGCAAATAAATAAAGAAAATGCCACCCTCAGAGAATAAAGCTTGAGCTCCTCTGGACAAACCACAGCATAACAAGATCAGCTCCCTCATCAAGGGCACAGCCAGACTCTGCTTTCCCCTCACAGGCTTCCTTTCCTGAAAGCAAATGTTCTGTTTCATGAATCAAGGTGGGATTCCTACATATTGAAGCAGCCTGATGAACAACTACAGCCTTACCAGTGAACCCCACAGGGCTCTGACTGGGAATCTGCTTGTCCCCAGTATTCATTACAAGGCTCTCAACTGGTGTCTGCTCTTTCCAAGCATTTGGGTCTGAACTTGAATTCACAGGTTCTTGCCCATGAAGCCCCAGATGTGTTCAGGAGTATTCCTGAACTTTGAAAAAGCTTGGATGCATCTGGGGCTCATCTCTAGCGTTCACTTGAATGCAATCAATTAAGAGCAGTTGTAAACTCTCTCAAACAGAGGAGGTGTGCACAAGCAGAAGTTTGTATCTATCAGGGTAGTTTGAAGAAGTGTGCAAGGACAGAGATTTATAACCAAATTCTGTAGAATGTACTGGAAACTATGCTCCCAAGATATTAATCACAGAGCATCGAGAGGCCTAGGACTCCAGACGAAAACAAGTTTTTCTTTCACTTATATAAATCATTTTGTAGCAACCAAATCAAAAACTAAACTTGACAGTGCCAGGTCTCACTGACCTCAGTCCAAGACAGCAGTAAATACATGTCTACCCTAATTAAGTTCCATTTCAGTTAAAAAGTTAAAAACATATTTACTGCTGTTTTGAACAGGAACATTTGCATTTTCATCTATTCTAATGATTAGGGCCCCGTGGAGAGCTAAAAACAATTCCAAATTTGTTATCAAAGTATAAATAAATCGGAGCAGCACTTCCCTGTGCTGGTATGGCCAAGGCATTTATGCTCAATCAACCACAAGATATCTGAGGTTTACCCTAGGAAAAAAAAGATAACAGAATAAAACTAGAAGCAAACTCTGTACTGGAGCTGCATTTCAGATTGTAGTAGAAAATATTCTTGAAAACCACCAGGCTACATTGGGTAAGTTTTTTTTGGAAGGCATTACATACACTGGTACCAACTCACAAGATCAGTCCTATTCAGACATTAAGGTACAAGTGAGCCCCAAATGAGGGGTGCAGCTGAGGGCAGGAGCACAAATGGCTCAGGAGGTCATCATGGAACTGTGCACTGATCAAAACCAAACAGAACACTACCTGAAGACTTTCCACATGCCTAGGTAGACCTGTACCAGCATGATTAATTTGACATCCTTTTTTACTGCTTAGCAGCCTTCGAAGAAAAGTAACACTTGGGAAGGCCCAGTTGAAGTTGGGTTTGATAGCAAGCACTGCAGTATCGGGCAGGAACAGCTTTGTAACACCCTGGATTACTCTGGAGAACTCTGCTGGGAGATGGTACATCTTAAGGTTTTGCTTGTTCTGGCTGACCATCATAGGAAGGAGCCATACGAAGCTAAATCAGAACAGGAATATAGGCAGGGTGATTGAAATTTAAAGACTGCCTCACTCAGAATATGCTGAGTTGGAAGGGACCCACAAGAGTCATCGAGTCCCAAAAATAGTGGGAAGGAAGTGGAGCATGGCTGTGCTCCTGACCCTCCTGCTTTTGAGCAGAGTGGATGCCAGCTGCCCATAGAGCTGAGAGAGGAAGCTGGGCTGCAGGTAGAGGCTCTAAGAGAAGATTGTTTCTGTCATGAACGATGAGGGAATTGGCGTGGGTAAGCACTGGTGTGATTATGTATCCCAGCAAGAAACATAGTTCATTAAATGAGGTTACTAAAAGAGACAAAAAGAGGACAAGGTTAAAACACTGCAAAAGTCAATGACAGTTTCCACATTGAAGAGTTTAGAATAATAGCTCCTGAGCAAATTAAAAACAAGATACTGAATTAGGTTCAGATGGTCTGCTCCTGAATAAACCTCACTGTGGAAGATTTCACTGTGGAACTAGCTAGAGGAAACAGACCCAGATCTGCTCAAGCGTGAATATCCATTCCCAGTGTAACAATACATTTATCTTTGGGGGTGGGGCACGGAGTGGGGAGAAAAAAACCCCCTCACAGGTCTAGACAAAGTTAAATCAGCACTATTTAGTATTATCAGTGAGAGCTAAACTGAATTTATTACCAAAGGCCACGTGAGTGTGTAAAGTCCTTCAAAAACAAACTAGGTTAATGTAGTCACTCTTTCCCTCTCTCCCTCCCTCCTCTCTGCCCAAATTTGATGTATACTCTACAATAGCATTGACATTTTGGAATCCAGTCTTACAGATATCTCAAGGTTTGGCATAAAAACAAATAGTTGTCATCTGTAATAAGACATCTGGGAAACCTGAGGAGCAAGTTAATAGGAATTGGTTTGAGTATTCAGAAAACCTATGGTTTTTAGGAATTACAGAGGTAGAATTTAGGATTAGTTGTTCCTATTGAACAGTATGCAGTGAATTTCACTCATGAGTATGAAAGTTCCATTGTATCTCAACATTTTGCAAAAGTTTCCGAAGGACATTGTCTAAAAATCCAAAGTAATCTATAGGAATTCTCTCGAAAGCATTAAGAAACATACTCTGTAGTCCTAGGATTCATATAGGAAGACATTCATAAAGCTAACCTCTCAAACCTTTTGCTTTTAACTTCTCATCTAAACAGTGTTAGTTACACTCCAGGACAGTGTAGTAAAACAAAAACTTCCAGCAGTATTTAAATGGAACGTTCGTCTTCCAAAGAGCAGGAGTTTGGTTGCAAACTAAATTTTGCAGCACTGTCATAAATGCTTTATAGCAGAGATATTATTACAGCAGAGATATTATTAACAGCAAAAGGAATTTTTAGGTCGAGTGTCTCTCTAATAAGATTCCTAAAGACAAAAAACCCCCATATCAACGAAAACAAACAAAAATTACACCCAAATCCCTCTCATCTAAGCACTCAGCTCCTATAATGTCACATTTGCAGTCCAAAAGTTGTTCCATATTAAGAAGGGAAAAGAAGTCTCAAGAAGAAAAAGAATCACAACCGCAAAGTGGCAGTCACCTTCACTGTAAATTAGGAGAGCTCCTCTGTGTTTTAAACTACAGCATACAAAAAGATAACTGTGCATGGAGTGAAAAAATATAACTACACTGCTTATCGTCTTGGTCTTACGGCACAAAGCACTAGAAGATCTAGAACAGGGGGACATAAATAATTTTGAAATATGCCAAAACTTTGGAAATGCCCATCCAGAAAAACTACACAGAGTGTAAATTTTTGCTTTAGTCAAGCCAAGAACTTCCCTAGATAATGACAACAAGATGAGAAACTCAGGATAATCAGAATAAGTAGAACATCTGGATACTACAAAAAAAATATAGGAGTAAACCATCACATGGCAAGAGTGAAAGCCTGACCCTGGTGCATAATTTTGTAGGACATTAGAGACTGCAAATGCTCTCTGGTATTATGGACAAGAGTATTTTGTTATGGAAAAGGCAGAAGGACAGAGTATTTTTCCCTACTGCTGAGCAGCAGGCGTGGGATGCTCCCTCTTGAGATTTCTCTGTATCCATGAACAGTTGGAGGCCCTCATGTCATGTTCCTCACTTACAGAATCCACTGCAATGTTTCAGCTTCCTCAAATCTCATAGTGGGATACAGACATGGTTGTTTCCTGAGATAATTGACTGCTAAGATAAAAAGCAGATAAAGGGGACAGGAAAAATGATACCATACAATACTCTGCTGTTTCTGCTTCTCAATTCACAAGATCTTCCATTTGTCCTGCTCCAAAAATTGGTTTCAGTTAGCACTTCTAGAACTGGTTCCATTCTCCATGGGTTAAATACACAAATAATTCATATTCAGCTAGAGGTCGTGTAGGCTTGAGCAGATTCTTTACGTAAGATAAAGCTATTATTTTGCTATGTGTATGTGCTTTGGTTTGATTTGGTTTTAAACCATGAAGCTGAACCTCATGATGTCTCTGTGTCTTTGGAAAAATGAAAGAAATATCAAACCTGAAAGTTGGGGTTGTTCAGCCTTAGAGAAAAGAAGGCTCTGGGGAGACCTTACAGCACCTTCTAGTGCCTAGAGGGGCTACAAGAGAGCTGGAAAGGGACTTTTTAGAAGTGCATATAGTGACAGGACAAGGGGAAATGGCTTAGAACTGAGGGAGGGCAGGGTTACATTAGATATTAGGAAGAAATTCTTTACTGTGAGGGTGATGAGGCACTGGGACAGGTTGCCCAGAGAAGTTGTGGATGCCCCATCCCTGGAAGCATTCAAAGCCAGCTTGGATGGAGCTTTAAGCAACCTGGTCTAGTGGAAGGTGTCCTGTCTACAGCAGAGGGGATGGAACTGGATGATATTTAAGGTCCCTCCCAACCCAAACCATTCTAGGGCTCTTTCCAATGAACAGAGCCACAGACCCTTCAGAACAAATTTTTATAACTTTACCAAAACCAGAGTTAAGAGGAAGATGTGCTACTGTTTCTACTTTCTAAATAGTGGATATTCAAAAAGAAAAAAAATGTAAATTAAATAAATGGTTCCAGCATGCTGAGCATGGATGCCAAAGACACAGAAGCATTTTTGTGGTGTCTTGACAAAGCAATTTTATCTGTGACACACTGTAACAATAGCCCAGAAAACTTGAATGGAACCCCAGCACTGCCCAATACAAAGCTGCGTCTAAATAGACAGCAATGCAGGATGTGCACTGCAAACCATATGAAATGCAATGCAAATAATTTTTCAATGCAAACCATAGGAAAAACCTCCATCCGAAGGCTCTGAGGTAGAGGAATACTGGCAACACTGAGTTTGAAATTATTGCACGTCTTGCTCCCACGGCAAAAACATTGCTGGCAAACCGTGTTGGCAACCAAGCTGGGACAGGGCCTGCGCCACGTGGCACAGCCCTTCGAGCTCATGTAAACAACGACCAGCTTCACAAAATACTTGGAATGCTGATTGTCTTTGCCATAAAACAGTGTAAGTTACATCACGTGACTTCACTGAGGTTTGGTTTGAACCGGAGCAACAGATCTGAGCTCCCGCACGCTCTTAAAGAATTCCTTGGGTTCGAGCTGCGCAGTTGGCCTGGAGCTTGACAGGAGGGATCCGTCATGTTTGGCCCCGCGTTGAGTCATGACACAAGGAAATGTCTCCGAGTTACTTCTCCAGGTGGATCTCTCACAGCATGGAGAGCGAACAGCCCTGCTGAGGTTCCTTTTCAGCTGTAAATGACTGTGCTCATCTAAGAGGCTGTAGAGGAAAAAAAAAGAGCTGCCCTGCCCTTCACTTCAGGAACAGCTTCCTGTCCTGTGCCCTGGGCCAACCTCCATTTTCCGATACTGGAGCTGTCCGTCCTAAAGTGTGAGCAGCACTGAGAGCAACACTAACTAACACACTGTGGGGTTTTTTGCAGGAAGCCAGCACCACTGGACGTCTCCTTTATGTGCCTGTGCATGCACATGCAGCATGAGAAAGAAAGAGGAAGAATTAGAGGTCTGCAGGCAGTTTCAGGGCTCTGCTGACCCAGGGGCAATTGCTCATTACACATAGTAATGAATTTTGTACACCTCATACCATACCTGAGACCTAGGAATACATGCTTTACTTATGAATAGTTCCAGAGGTAATTGGGAAAAATTTTGTAGCCAATACAATTATGGCTCTACACCAGTTTATTTTGAGCCATGTTTCTATAGGTAAATGTTGAAGGACTGAGTCACATTTAACACAGCAAACATAACCAAGCTGAGGAAGATCTCTCCTTGGACTGTGCTCTCAGACTGCTGAATGCTGTGACATGAAAGTTTTGCAGTATTTCACAGATAACCAGATCACACTGCGTAGGAAGCACTAACCAGTTTCTGTAGTTGCTGTATTACTGAAGAGCTACAATCCAACCAAATTGCAGAGCTGGCTCTGCAATAAAATAATTCCTGCATCATACATTCATCTTGATTACTGCTTGTAACAAACAATCTCATCATTTCTTTTGTGAAATCATAAATCCACAGAATTAAAAGCAATTTATGGTGTCACTTCCAAACCCATCTGAAGTTTCCCAGCATCCCATGGTTATTAACATGTATTATTTTTGTTCTTTTTCCAGAACGCAGTATTTAGGAAATTATGATGGTAAATCCAGAGAGAACAGAAACATTGCTCCAAAGTACTCTGCTGAAAGAAAAGCAACTTTTATAATAACAGCAAATACTGGTTTCCATGTGACCAGAGCTCAAACTCAATTTAACAGATATGATAACCTTCATGAGGGATGGAACCTCTGCTTTGCTGAACTCAGGGCAAGCTTTGCCAAATAGTTAAGCAGGCCATAATTTCACCCCCTGAAAAAGACTTCAGGAATAACAGTAAAAAAACAAAGGAACTAAGAATAGCCCTTTCCCTGGTCCCACACATATGACAGCTGTTCAGCTGCACGCTTTCCTGAATTTTGCTACCTATGACAGCAAAGAAACAGGCCTGTCAAACAATGTGCCAAGAAAATGGAGAGCTCCAAGTATTTTTATTGTTGACAATGCTATTCAGAAAGTTAGTTATAAGTCAAACTAAGCGCTGCAGTATCCAATATATGCTGTTTATATTCATGTAATCACAGAGAAATGCTCTAGTTGGCCACAGTATCACTTAAGAGCAGAGCAATTGATCCCTTCTGAGAGTCAGCTACATCCAAAAGTGCTGCAATAAAGCAACTAAAGATCCATCCTGTGGAAGACGCTTGGCTTATCTGAAATTACTGCTACAGCCATTAAAACACAGTAGCTGAGGGATCTTTAAAAAGTGTTTTAAGATGATGTATCCGTCCTGTTGCACAGAGAATGAGGGCTGACTGCAGGTTCCATCCCATTCCATGCCTCCCAAACCAGCCATCTAAATGGAATTCACCTGCAATTCATAGGTAACTTCTCCAGTTTGCCACACACTAAGTTTTATCATGGTTTCTAGCATGAGCTGTTTGGATGGACAGCATCATGTAAAAGCTGACGTGCCTCAGCTGGCATGTCACACACATGTCAATGACATATGAAATGCACAAAATGCAAAATATGCAAATATACACCCCCTGGATCAGAATAGAGGGATATCTTATCTCTTCTTCCAAGCACAGGAGATTTCTTGCTGCTCATAATGGTAGCAGAACTAAAAAAAAAAAATTTTCTGAGACAACAGAAGCATGACATTTTTTCAGATAAAACATAAGACATAGTTAACCAGTGGAAAAAGCTGAGCACCCACCAGTGCTTTCTAAGACAATGTAATGCAAAATGGGTCAAGACTCCTTTGTTGGGACATAGAAACGTTTGCATCTGTGAACAGTCAGTCTGACTTCAGTGCCTCATGCAGCAATTACTTACACATGCTTTTAAAGCAAATTACAACATCAAAATATTCTCCATCACATTAACAGAAAGTCCAAACTGTCTTTTATTCAACACAACTTCAACACGTTTAGCATATGTGCATATCTGGTATTTTATTTTAATGTGGAAGAATTCCACTGACATGATGAGGCTCAGAGGTATTTCTGATCTGCACTAAATCCTTTGGGAAGTTGAGATTGGATACAGAAAGGCTCTGGTGTAATGTAGAAATTAGATGCTGAAGGTGGGTTAGCTTCACTTATCTCCTCCAGTTTGTTTAATTTTTATTGGCTGATTCTGAAGCACTTCTTTTCCACAGAGGCACATATGGAACTAAACTGTGCAATAATGTAGTAAACAACAGCTGCAGCCACCTTTTGGCTTGTTTCTATTTCTATAGCATATTAGCAGCTTTTGCTAGGACTTGACAAAACTCTAGGTGTTACCATTTAAGGGGAAGGGAAAACACCTCTGAATTTACCTCAGAGTTGACAGAGATCAGTTCCAGCAGGATGCACTATCCACAAACTCTGCATAAAAATGACTGTGAGAGACCAGTGCAACACATCCCAAACACTCCACCGACTCCTTCAGCAGGTCTTGGGACAATTATTTGAGTAATAGGTAGAAACTTCCCTTCCCAGGGCCAAGTTCATCACTTGGATTGTGGCATTTCAGTCTTACCCCACACACTTCAGCACTCTCTATGAAGCAGGCTGAAGGTGACATGCTAAATGGCACACAAAAAAATCACCAGAGAATTTCTCATTCCAGATATAGGTCTTTTAACACAAGAAACATCTGTGAATGTGTTCCCAATGCAGGCTGCTACAAACCATCCAGAGCAGAACATGCCCTCAAGCACAGCAACATCATATTCCCAAAATAACCACGCTAAAAGACTGCTGCAAACTGAGCTACTACTGTCCAAAAGCCTTCCATATTTTAGCATTTTCTAGATGAAAATAATTCCTGGAATTGCACCATCTGTCAAAACTTACCTTTTGGAACCTCCTTTGGCAGAATCCTGTTTAAAGCTCTGGCAACATGGTGGCTTCTGCCATTTCATCCATCCAGAATGTATTTCTGGCAAGGGTGTCAATCACCTGTGGATCTCACGGCAATCTCTTTTCCTCTTCAGAGCAACAAAATATCAATTTAAATAACATATGCTAAAATGGTAAAATGAATGCAAATCACATGTTTTTCTACCCCAATTTTGTTCTCAGTCTTTTCCTTCAGAAGAAAATGTTGCCATGCTCCTGAAACATAATTCAAATGCACTGACCCCAGATAAAAACATGGTTTATAATTTCTGTGCTTCCTGGGTTTGAGATGTTTAGTGTTTCATTCTCCCAGGGTCTCTGCCAACCTGTGCAATTCCAAGCAGTATGGCAGCCTTTTTAAAGTTCTGTAAGTAAAGAACAATTTCCCATTTTCTCTCTTTGCCTGGCTGCTGCCCTGCCCACTCCTTTGCCCCTCTGCTCCCCATTCAATGCTACCTTGTGTAACAAGGCAAGGGCAAAGAGTTTTAGGATCTACTTTATACTTCTCTTACTTTGCATGTGTTGTATTTGTAAATGCCTTCTCATAAAGGCCTGGACTTCACATTTGATATAGAAATGCAGGGTAACACTCTAATTTAAAAGTATTTTGTTTAAAAGTATAAAAAAAAAGTTTAAAAGTATAAAAAAGTTTAAAAGTATTTTGTACCACATCACTATTAATTCAGCAGTAACTAATTTAGATGTTGGCTGCTATGAGGGTTTGTTTCCCAAGTACTCATCTCCCTTTTGTAACTACTATCCATGTTTGTTCTCAAAAAAGGACTACAGTTTTCTCTCTTCTCCCATTGTCTTCAAGCCTTGCAAACCAAATTCTGATAACACAAATTTCTGATTTTGCAAGAAATCCTGTAAATTAATGGTCCTCTTTTTCAAGGGCTGTATGACTATTTCTTGCTGAAGTGCAGTGTCACTGGGCTTTTGTCTTTAAAAGAACAGCTTTACCTAATGCAGCAGAAGCTCAGGTTTGTTTTAACCACATATTAGCAGTGCAAAAATTAAGTGTTTGTGTTACCTACCAAGTTCTTTTAAGAGCAGCAAAGGTAACAGTTCTAAGTAGCATTACTTTCCTCAAGTATTTATTAGCACTGATATTTGAGCCCACTTTTATTGCCATATCATATATTTTGCTTTTCCCTATGCAGATGAAATGGAACAGGCATGTTTGCTGTGTGGTTTCTGGTTGAAAAAACGTTTAGTGGATGTTTCAAGGGAGACTTGTTTTTGGTGTGCTATTTGTGTTTCAAACTGCTAGGAATTCTGTCCTACAGGACGTAACAATATTAATTACATAATATCTCAAAATAACATTAGCAATAATTAGTAACAGGACACAGCAGAGTAATAGCAATTTTGGTCAGTCCATTTTGTCTCCTGTGCTGTCTCTGACAGTAGCTCATGCTCAGCTATACTGAAGAAAGTCAAGAAAATTTATAATCGTTTCGGTTAAAGCAACAAATATAAGGCAAAGGCATCCATATTCTACTATATAGATAAAATCCTGTATTATTATTTATTCCACATTTGAGAATACCCATATAGCAGATAAGTATGTTACATCATGGAAAGAATGGCCCAAATTTGGAAATTCAAGTAGAGACTTGACAGTGCATCCTTTGTACCCATCTCCAGCAGCTGATAATAATTTGGCCAAGTCAGCGCTTGATAAACAAAGCTCTGATGTTCTCCTGGAAATACACTGATAGCAACATTAGCAATGGTATTTCCAAAGACCAGGGTTCAGCATACTTGATGCTGGCTTCACGTTAACCTCTTTCCCCAGGGCTGTTAAATCTAATTCCAAAGAGTGATAATCACATGTCAAATGCTGAGGGTGTTTGAAATCCAGGCTCAGATCCAGTGTTATCCCTTATGGCAGCCCAGCAGACCACACTCGTCACCAACCCCATGTCCCTGCTCCCCGAAATTCCAAAATATAGATGTACAACTTGAACTAGCCACTAGAGCACTTCGAAAAACAAAGAGCTTTACTCGTATCAGAGCACCTGCAAGTATTCTAGGCACCCCTAGGGAACGAGTTAACATGGATCATCTCTGCTTCTCAAAAATTTCTCAGCTAAATTTAGACGTGATCAGACAAGTAAAGGTCAAAAACAGAACAGGGAGTGAGACAAGCGTGGAGGGAGGTTTTGGGGAACAGATAAAGCAACAGCCCAGAGGAAAGAGAAGGAGATGGGGAGCCTTCCTTTGCTGCTGGAGGTGTGGGTGTACGGGATCCACTTCCAGGGCCTGCTTACCTGCAGCTCTTCCCATTTGCACTGTGAGCTTTCCTACACTCCACTCTGCCACAGGCACTGCCTTTTTCCTGTCTCATGCTCTGATCCTCTGTCTAACAGCTGAATATGCACTGAGCTGCTCACATCTGCTGCTTTCATCTCTGCCTTACACTGCCATCAACTCATTGCTGTGTCAGGCACCAGCAACCAGCCAGGGCTTGCTTTTCCCCTGCCCTTCTCTACTTCCTGACCTTCACAGTTTTAATAATCTCTCTTCATCCTGGCTTGGTGAGAAGAGTTTTCCCTAAAATCCTAACTTCTAATATACACCAATGAGAGCAGTAATACAGTCACTTGTAATTTCGAGTGTCACTGGAGGCCTCATCACATGCTCATGTAACTCAAACTGATTATGAAAATTAACAGAAATCACTGGGCTGCAATCCCAATATAAATTGAAGGATCTCTTTCTGTTTGGGTTGCACATACATATTTTTCAAATAAAGTTATCAGTTTTCTTGAGATACTATCATGAAATAAGGAAAGCTGTCCTTATCTCAAGTATTACATGAATTTAATTTAAAAGAATTAAATATGCATAATGTTTCAGTGTGAAATGGTGAGCAGGTCTGAGAAAAGATAAAGTGGGGAAGTTGCACAGAACCATGTTTCCAGGAAATAGCTGAACACCATAAGGCAATAGTCATGCAGTGACCTAGGCCAGGGGAGAAATATTTTAAAATTGAGGCCTTTCAGACAATAGCTAAAAGAATTTAGTGGTAGTCCATAGCCCGTTGCTAGGGTGTGCATGACCTTATTGACAGCAACATTTAGTTTTGATAGCAAAAATAGAAAATCTGCTCGCATGACAAAAACCTGTGTGCAGTAAGTCTTTGAACTAAAACACATCCAGCATCACAGGAAATAGCTACATGTTTGGGTTTTGTTCCTAGGCTGAAAAACTTGTCACATTTGCCACTGTGTGGTCAGCTGTGTGGTTTTAAGGACTGAAACAATAACTGATAAAATCAGTTTATCTGAAGAATTATTTTCTCTCCAGAAATTTGTGTCACTGAAGAAACAAAGTCTCAAAGGCCTATGCATGAAGAAGAGCATGCAAAACGTAGATATTTCTGGTTAAAACCAGATGTCTGATTGCTGTAGCAACAGAATGATACTTTCTGAGACTGTCAGAAGACCTACAGCCTGTCCTGACACTGCTAACATACATCACACACACAGTGGTCAATGACACCATCCCACAGACCAAAACCGGCTCCCCAATTTATTCCTGGCTCTGGTTCATTATCATTTGACGGGCTCTTTTCCAGCTTTTTGTACATACTCATACCAGACTTACTGCAAGCTTTCCTTTCAGTCAGGAGCCTGAAGTGGAAGAAACCAAGTTAATTTTGACTTAAATTTTGGCTGGTTTTTGGTCAGACAACAGTTCCAAAGATGAAGAAAACTAGTTGTTTTAAGTAGGAAAAGCAGAAGAGATTTTTGAACTTATTTTCATTTTATTTTAAAGCAAATACATGAATTACACTAATTCAGGAGGCACTGAAAATGAGAGCTGTTTGAAAATCTAAAAAGAATATAAAAAGAATCTTACAGGCATCTCAGAGAAACAGGCTGCCCAACTTCATCAAAAATCAATGGCAATTTCAGCACTCTCTAATTTTTTTCAAATTCCAATCCCAAATCATTTGCCTGCATGAAATACTACAAAGATTTGAATGCTTTATACTAAATAGTCAACGTATTTTTGATTGAAAAGTTAGTGCAAGCACTTGCTTCAACTACTGCATTAAAACATTTAACATGAGGGATAATGTGAGCATAGCAGAAGTAAAATAAGGTTTTAACTATTGTGATGGCACAAAACCTCTGCAACATAAGCAAAGCCTGTGCATGCAACTATTTAAACCTGAGAGTGATTTTACCTGCACTATTGCTGACTATATTGAGCTTCATTCATAACCATACACAATTTTATGAAGTTATAATTTTGAACTTATTGGAGGTCTTGATGTGAACAGGGATGTTGCACCTTGTATAAATCTTGGACAATATTAATAGAGACCCTAACACAAATGGACACTACCAAGTTTTGGAGGTCCTGGTTGGTGACAGGCTTGATTTACAAGAATTCTGAGTTGAACAATGAGAGAAATTCATTAAACAACAATGTATTCATTGATATTTGCTCGATACACACTGATAAACAGGACATTAATAAATAAACCTTAAATTAAATCAAGACAATGCCTCAGGTTCTTCTGGGTGAGTATAGAGGTAGAAAGGAGCACTATTTAATACCTGAAACAACTGCTCCTGTTGTACCTCCTTCCAGGATGGCACTGTGGTCCTTTCAGCCCAACTATTTACATCTCCTACTATTGCCTGTTATACAGATAAAAGTATCAGCTCTCTATGAATCTCCTAAAAGACACTTAAACACAACATCTTCACCAAAGAGTAGACGATGGAAAAACTGAAAACATGACAAAATCAAGCAACATTTCCTACTCGCAAGTGTGCAAATTCTGACATCTAAGCAAAACTTGAGGAGAAAGGAAGAATCTTGAACTATATGATGCAAGCTGTAACTGGGCAAAAAGTAATTTCCCACTGGATGTTGACTGGTAAGTGAAGAGAGGAAACAATAGTGAACTTGCAGCATCCTTACTGACAGTCAGTAAACAAAAAATTGAAAGGGAAAAAAATCAAAGATGAGAATTTCCTAAATGAGAATGTGGATGCTACCACTGCCCTTGGCTTGCACAGTAGCCAAAATTGGGGAAGAAACTGATCAAATACAGACAAACCCCCAAAAAGTAGGTGCAACAGTGACAGCATGAACTTCAGCATAACTGGGGAATGGGTAGATTAATTTCAGTTTTCTGACTCTCTAAAGCAACCACAGGATAATCATGAACAGACAAAATATTTGGATAATCACAAATATGAAAAATGAGAAATGTGGTGCAGCCACTTCAACATACTTCAAGAATATTACAGGATGAAAAGGCAAAATGACAGTATTTGGACAAGATCACCGCATTTTTGTTATGTCTGAAATTCACAAAATATCAGATACAAATAATGTGTGTGGGATGTGACACAAAATTTTGAACATTTGTCCTTGGGTCTGTTAGCTGTTTGTGTACCATTACATAACCAGTGACCCACATGTGTGGCATGCTAAGTATTTTATTTTTTAGTGTAGTAATTCTAAGGCTCCATCAAAAGTAAGGGTTTTTATAGAAAACACTTGTTAGATAGGAAAGAGAAATCACTGATATAATACCCCAGTATCAACTCCTCAAATCTTCAGCTCACTTCATTCCTCCACCTACGCCGTGATGTTTTGTTACGGAACACAGAGAAGGGCAAACAGTCCTCTCCCCTTATGTAAGACCTGTTGTAATTCTTTCCTACAGTAGGAATGTTGTGATACACAGTATGGGAATAGTGATGTGACACAGCAGAGGGAGCACGTCTGCCTCGGCCCCAGCTCCTGGATGGGTTCCTTTTTCTAGAAAATTTTCATGGAATATGAAGTTGAACCTCTTTGTACACAGAACTTTTTCCAAACAAATTCTCGGTTCCTAATTTTCTGCTGCTGCTGGCACAACTCAAACCTACTGGCAAACTCTGTAGCTTAAGCTAGGCTGACTTCTCCACATTTTCTCCAAGTCTCTGTTGGAATCTTTATTTTCCAGAGGAGAGACCCTCAGTGACACTGCAAACTTTGTGTCTTCACACCAAGAGCCTTTTTCTACCGTTCCCTTGTATATTCCTTACACAGACACCACAAACAGCACATCTCTCATTTCAGCTTTTATTTGGGTATTTTTAAGTTAAGTTGCTCAAGTCCATTTTCCATCAATACAGACACTAAAAACTGAGATCAACATTTAAGGCAACATTAGCATCCACGCCAAGCTCAATATGCAAACCACGCCACCTAAGCACCACGGCATCCCAGAACTGCCACAGGTCCCCCGTCACACGTTCCCTTTCCGTTTGGACTCTGCTATCCCACACGACACTCAGGAATTCCATTTAGATGCACAGTCTCAAGTAAGACTCTGCCATTTTTTGATAGTTTCTTTTTTAGGAACTAGATCATTTTTGCATAAGGTGATATGAGTGAGATACGTCTCAGGGTGAAAGTATGCAGTTGACTTATGTTGCAATACCATATAGAATTCTTTTTTAAAAAATACATTTAACATCATTATTCAAAGACTTTAGTATGAACATTACACATATTTAGCCTTTTGGTAAAGGCTATACATTGAGACTTGTTAGAATGATAATTTTGCTTTAAATTCTGATTTCTTTAGTGTTACTGTTGACAAGTGTTTGAGTTAGGGATGCCCAAGTGCAACTTTTAGGTAAGAATATTTACAAGTATACAAAAGACCACATAGTTTTTAATACACCCATTATTCTTAATACAGAGTAAATAAGGATTTGTCTTGTGCCCGTGGAATATTTCAACAAGTGGGTCTTGCTTTTTTTTCTTTTACAGTAAAAGGAAAGGTTTTACTTTTCCTTAAGGAGTGTATTTATTCCAAGATGGTTAGCATACATATATCACATAACATACAAGAGTTAAAATTAACTAGTTACAAAATAAGCAGTGGTATGTATATCTTCATATAACCTAAGAACAGGATCAGTATTTTACAAAGTACATATAAAAGTACTTCATATACAAAGAAAAATACAAATGTGCAAACACCATTGTCACAGGTGGAAATTTGTCAATTGAAAAATGCTAGAAAAATCCTTCATATTTTTGTTTTGAAATTGCAAATGCATTAAAAACAGCTGCATTTCCTATTGTGTGTGGTGAGAAATCTATGTTCCTTTCTGACAAAATACATTAGTTATTAAAAAACCCACAAAGTTTAATAACTGAAAAATCTTGTAAGTATAGTCAGTTTGGTTAGGCTGACATTAAATTACAAGCAGAACGTCTGGAAAAATGAGAAAATAGTGAATCATATATACAGACCTTTTGTCATATTAGTGTGCTATTTAACATATTAACATTTCAAAGTAAAAACAATGGCTTAATTACCTACATATTCTACTCAAAGTCCTCACTATTTGTTGACTGTAAAATTTCTACTAATTTGGGGCTATTAAAAATGTTTCGCCAGGATTTTAAGCAGAACAAACACAAGTTCATCAGAAGTAAAAATCTATAAACAGTCTTCCAATTAATGTGCAAAAAAATGTTTAAAAAGTATCAAATCACGACACCTCAAACTTGATTATGTACATATTTAATACCTGTAAATGCTGTTAACTAGCTAGTTTTATTTTGTTCTGCTATAAATAACTTACCTCTGTCCTGCAAAATGTCTGCATTGTAAAGATTTCAGTGCAAGTGCTTGCTTCATTGTTTAGTGCATTATCATGTTCGTTATTTTTTATTTTACAGTGAGCAGAACAGCATATAAATTAACACATACAACTCACACATAAGAGATCCTTCTACTGAATTCCTAGATTGTTGTTTTCCATTGCTCCAGGGTAGTGTTAGCCAGTTTTCTTTCATTTATCCCATTGGAATTGCAAACAGAATCTAAAATAAAAGTGCTATGGTCTTCAGGTAATCCCTAGAATCTGAAATTCCATAACAACATTGCAGAAGCACTCAGCAGAGCACGAGATTAGAGAATGACCTGCACACTGAGAAGACACTTGAAAGTCAGGCATCAGGCAATTTTGCTTTTTTGGTCTTTAAAAATATCAACTGTCTATAAACATTGGCAACCTGGTGTGTATGTCACTGGACTCACAAGCTTCATTTATTTGTTTTTAAGAATTGTAGACATGTTCCCTCTTATTCATGACTAGCTTGGAAATAAGACCATTCTGCTTAAAAATGTAAATGAAGTGGAAATACACTTCTTTTTGAAGGGAAAATTTCTACACTTTCCTTTGGACAGGTTTCCTAACAGAATAGCTCTGAAATAAGAAAACCAGGATTAGATGATAGTGCAAATACAGCCCACTTCTATAGCTAGGAATTGTACTGAAGAATGGGGAAATTCAGGATAAATGGATTATTATTTTTCCAAGTCTTCCCTGGAGAAAAAAAAAATAGCAGTTACAGTGGTTATAATTATTAAACAGAGAAGAACTTATTATGAACTTTTCTGGCTGAAATGTAAGGAAGGCGGGTTGTGTGTCAGTAACATTCCAGAACTCAGTTTCTTCCAGGAAGAGGTGCTTTAAACAAGACTTTATCACAGAACATTTTTCTCCTTTCTAAGCATCTGAAATGCAACTCTGGATCCTGTCCATCCATTGTTGGGCACTCTGTGCATCTTGGGCACAAAAATTATACACACGTTTATTTGTCTTCAGCTGCAAAAGACAAACAAGGACACAAAGACAGATGTCAGCACATGGGAAAGGAAACCTGCAAACTTTAAACTGTAATACTCAGTGTGCTAATTGGGTCTGAATGAACAATCTTTGAACTGTTGCTGTTGAGAGTGATGCCAGCTACATAAAAATTTTTTGTCTTGGGATGGCACAACAGCTCCTTCCTAGCTCACACCTTCCATCAGGACAGGAAGCAGCAGCTTAAGCACACCAAGGGAAAAAGGTTTCACATAAAGATCAGGTAAAGACCAGATATACTTACATCAAAAAATGCCTTTTCACTGGCATGTTTTGGGGCTCCAATTGTTGGAGAAGCAGGAATCACAGTTTCCACTTCTGCAAGGTCTATGTGTCCCTTACAGCTCGTATCCTCACCAGAGTCATAGTATCGCAGCTGGACCACAAGAGAAAAAAAAATCCAGACATGCTTTTAGATTAAACCTTTCAGTTTAATTCCCTTTTCCTGGATACAGCCTGGGGGCATGGAGTGGTAAGAGTGGGAGGCACAAATATTACTGGGAGCTGAGGAGCTGGGGGAAGAGTATTTTGTCACCAGAGCTCCAGAGCAGAGAAGCAAATAGTCATGGATTGCTCTGGGCAGAGGACACGTGAGGCAGGAAAGCAGAACCATTTCTTCACTGGTCATTACATAAAATTAACACAAAAGCTTTTCTTCACCAAGGTGTTGACAGAACACTTACTCTCTGTATTTCAAGAATTTAAAGTTATCAGCAAAAATGTAAGTGTAATTTTAGGTAATTATAAACCACATAGAAAGCTCACATTTTCCTATACTGCACATAGTGGTTGAATGAAGTCTGTGCTTTTTTTTTTCTCCTTGCAAAGATACTTTGATATGGATATTAATCACTCTTTAAACTGGGTTTCAACGTGCAAACAAGCTCCAAAAAAAGCCCCCACAACAAAACCCCAGAAAATTCCCATAAACCAATGCAAAACAGCAACACAGACTTTCACAGCAAAGGTCAAACAGCAGAATTCCAGCTAGGATTGACCTGTATTACTCGTGCATCTATCATACTCAGAAGGATATTTGGTCATACAAAAAAAGTAAAAGTATTTTTTTCTCCTGCAAAATGAACCTTTTCTCCTATATATAAGATATATGGGATGTATTAGGAAGAATAATTATAAACAGCACAATTGTTGGTGTTTACCACACTGATCTCGAAGTACTCAATTAGCATTTCAAGAGATGCCTGTCTTTATATTACATATTGTTAGGTGTATTGACTACAATAAATTAATGTATTTTTAAACAAAAGCATACCTAAGTGACCTAAGTGTCAGAAGTTACAACCCCCATTGTGTGGAATATTTGGCTCAGAATATTTTACTGCTTGATGACCCAATATTATTTGAAGCACATGAGACCACACATTTCTACTGCAGAATCCTTGCATACATTGTAAATCGAATAAAAAGTTTAGATGTCTATTTTTGGTGGTTCTTTTTGTACAATGATTAGATTGAACACTTAAGAATAATTTTGCTACTAAATTTACATGACTATGACTAATCTAAAATACTCCTATATATTTTTAAAATACTCTCATATTTTGATAAAATACTGCTATATGTTTTTTCTAAAAAATAAAAGGAAAAATACTAAAACCCCTCTGTCCACTCAGAATTCTGTATCAGCTACAAGCTACACAAGACAAACACAGGTCTAGAATGATGTAGCAGACATCACATCTGAAAATCATCATTACTAATATTGTTTGTAAGACCAATCTATACAAACCTAGTAAATACAAAAGGAGCAACATAATAATAAAAAAAGCCCATTTTCTGAAAAGGTTTTACCTGGTGTTTTGTCACGTCCAGCACAAACCAGCGAGGCTTCCAACCTTTTAGTAAGGCTCCTCTTTTGTACAGTGTACCTTCAAAAGATCTGAGAGGGACAGAAAATACAGATGGCAAGTGATTCCACATCATGGATACTGCTGATAAATAAAAGCCCCCAAAAGACTACATACACACTAAACACTTATTTTCCTGCAGGAAAACTAGTAAGATTTAAACCAGTAGTTTAGCTATTGGTAACTGTGATACACTGACAAAACACCCTTTTAGTACTTTGGATGCATTAAATGTACACTACAATTTGCTCGTGCATCTAATGAAAGGGAAGGGTGAAGGATGCTGGTAGGAGACAGAGGCCCACCCACGGAGACAACCAAATGCAATCAAATCCAAAAAGAAGAAATAAGGTAGCCACAAAACATTCTGTGCACACGAAAATTTCATTTCTTCCTAAGGCAGAGACTTGTACCAATCTAATGAAATATTCAGAAATACTGTCTGATTATTCAGTTTACCTATTTTCATCATTCTTTGATGTGAAATGATTGTACAGCGTCGTTGTTCTTCTGTCTACTCCATTAGAGGGAGAGATGCTTGAACTCTGCTCCTCACCCAGCCCACTGTCAGGTATTTCCAACAAAGACCTCTTTTGATAGGAATGTAGATTAGGTGACATCACCCCTGAGGAGCCAGAAGGATGTCTCCGGAGCTGAATAAGAGGGAAATAGAAGAAAAAAGGTAATGCAATGTGTCTTGCATTGTGAGAATGTCTCAGTGCTATACTGATAATAAATACATGGTACAACATGTAAGTTGGGAATTACTATGAGGCCAAAAAAAATCTTCCTATTACAAGTCAGTGCTGCCTCAGAGAAGAAGCTAGAGGGATGGCAATTCCCTGCTTTTCTTAAGCAGAAGGGTTCACAGGGTGTGAGAAATCAGTATTTCAGAAAAGCTTCAACATATCCCAGTGACATAATGTTGAACAGTGTTTCCCTTGCTTTCTCAGAAGCATCTAAAACTAAACAGACATTTGGATACAATACATTTCCCTGATTTCAAAGGGAAGGAAGGGGGGAAAGGAAAAACTACGGTTTCCAAGAGCTACTTTATAGATCCATGTCATTTTAGTAGAATCTCAATAACCTGGAACAAGAGGGATCCTGAATTTGGTCCTAATCTAAATGACAACACTGTACAGATAGAGTAGCTCATATGCCAAGCCCCCAAAAATCAGTATCTAGCATTATTCCTGGTGCACACAGAGAGCAAAGAGGCAGCCTTTGCCTTCGAAAGTATCTGTATTGTCAGCTCTTCTTGTTACCACAGTCAGGAATTGGAAACACAAGCAAGAGTATTTCCTATCTCTACTTAGAAACTGTAACTCCATTTAGCTATAGAAATATCTTTACTTATCCCTGAAAACCTGTGCTATCCTTTTGGCTACTTTCAGGAACTGAGCTTTTTTTGTACTTCAAGAATCTTTTCAATATATAAAATCATACATTTGTGCATTAGTAAAATGCTCATTTTATCTGTATGCCTTAATCTACTCTGGAAAAGCAATCAGATAAATAGCACAAGTGAAAATACATTTTTCAACATGAAGAAATAAAAAGCCACTATCATGGGTTAGAACAACATATTCAGTTTTTCAAAAGCAGTATTTTACTCCAAGAAATACAGGGATTTTGTCAGTGCCCCAGCCTATACAGCAGGAATGGAATTATTCTATTGGACATGCTCTTTTCTACTTACATTGTCTTGTCTGGTGTCATCCTTTAGATTCATTTTGACCCTTTCCCACAAAAGCTGCCACCGCTCCGGGCTCTGATTTAATTTACTTTCCAACCTTTCGATTTCCTGAAACATGCAACAAGGGTTTCCTTAAGAATAAACATTTCTAACTGATCACTCCCTGGCAATCATTTTTATACAACCATTCTCTCATCAATGCTTTCACACAGTGAATCTTCAGGCCGTGTCACCCAGTAAAGCTCAAAAACCTCTGTCATACGAGCAATAAACTGAGATCCATTGGAATCAGGAGTGAAAGGCACCCAAGGACAGCATCAGCCACATTGTTCTTCCTGCATGTCCCAGGCTGGAGGAGCCATCAGGCTTTCAATTCTCCCCCAGTTCTGAACACACAAAATTCAACACCAACTGCCATAACAGAAACACAACACTGATAAGGACAGGCTGTATTTTATAAAAATATTTACAAAGAACAAATTCTGTGCTGTGACACCAACACTGTACATTGCCAATATTAACATTTACCCTGGTTTATAAAATGTGATACAAAGCTGTAATAAAAGAAGGAAATGAAACAGAAAGATTTATTCAATTTGGATGCCAAAATGTAACAACATGTTCTTGTTGTGGAACTTGGGAATATGACCTATGTTGATAACCTCCAGTTAGGGTTATTTCCTGTTAATAAGACAGTGCAAAGTTAAGTAAAAAGAAGCAATTTTATTAGTTTATGTTTACTTGTGAACACTCATTGATACATATGTCAAGATTTTGATGTGTGGTCCATATCACTTGCCATTCTTCCTTCCTGCATTTTTACTTTCAGCAACTACATTGTTATGAAAATCAGATTATTCATGAAATAAAATTAAAACCTCAATTTTGCAAATTCAATTAAGAATTAATGATGGAATCAAAAATTGCCACAGGACATAGACTGCTCATGTTATACAGAAGCCAACTAAACACCAAGACATTTATTTTCCAAGTAGAGAAAGTAAGTCTCTACTTACTTCTACTCTACCTAATAATTAAAGTAGATTTCATAATATTGTCCAATTCCTATTGATCTTCTGATTGAAAAATTCTTCAAGAAATTGCTATTAATTGAAAGACAGAAAATTATTATACTTTTAAGGTAAGAAAACATTTTGATCAGGAAATTAACTTCTGAACTAAATTTTGAACTCTTAGGTGAAAATAAGAAAGCCAGCATTTGACAATGTAACAGGAACAAAATATTTCTACAAACTCTTCCTTGCTGAAGCTAAATTAAAAAACTCCAGAGCGAAACTAAACATAAGAAATGTGGCTTAACAGCCAGAATCAAACCAGAAGTTGTAAATACTGAAGGTAGCTGAAAGTCACATATGCTCTCTTTCTGCTAAGAAATAAAACCATAATATCTTTGGAGTATTGTCACAGGTAGATAAGAAAACGAGTGATGAAAACAAGCCAGACTAAAGGCTTCTCTAGATTATTTGTTTCTCTTTCCAAGTGCTGAATGGAAAACACTTCTGGATGGGAGACATAAAACTGAATCAATTTATCACACACTTTTTAAAGTAAAATCCTTTCCAAATTGCTGCAAAAGGATATAAGCTCTTTATTGCTTATATCCTTTTAGTCAGGTTTTAATCTGATCATTTTCTTTCTGCCCTAGTCTTGACTTCTGAGTATGAGTCCTTCTCTGCGGAATCTGGAAGTAACTGAAACTTGTTACTTAGCAACTGGGTCACATTCCTTCTTTTTTGGCTCCATAGTGAGTAGTGATTCCAGAACTTAAAATGAAAAACTTTCATGAAAAACTTTCAACAATCTCCCGTATATAACTTGAATAGTTAGGACTAAATTCTCCTTTAATAGACCCCATGTAAAAAAGCATACATGGCAATAAATCTCTAAGACTTACTCTTGCCCCTTCAGTTTTAAATTTTAGGGAAAGCAGCAGATTTTTTTTTTCCCTTCCATGGGCGGAATGGACTATGAGTAAATGTATTTCCTTGAAAGAAAAAAATCCTTAAATTTATATCTCTGGTTTATCTCCTGTTGTCGAGGCTTATGGGGGCAGACATAAATATGTAGAAAAAGAAAGGTTACAACAAATTTAATTGTGAGAATATCCATTTCCTGCAATTAGGAGTTACAAGCAAGTAGCATTACTGTGCCTTTCAGAAGATCTGCTAAATAACCTGCTTTGGAATATCTGAATGGTAGAGACAGGAGTTAAATGTGCAGCAGCTCCAGAACTCTGCAGACTGATCACCTCCTTTGCATCCACAATGTCTGTAAATGCATACAGGTTCATCTCTCACAATTCTTACAAGTACCAGAATCTGATCCACTCTTAAAAGAAGAGCATCACATTCTACCATGACAATTCTGAATTAAGGCACTCAGTAACTTCTCTGTTTCAGCTTTGCATCCTGAAGTGCACTATCTAGCTTTCAATTGAAAAATATCTTTAGAACAAACAAATTTGGGCTTATCATTATAAACTAAGCGAGAATCAATCTTCCCCAGTAATTTACGATGCTAAATATGGTCTTGATTGAAACATTTTTTGGATACCACCACATTCTCAGTGGATTTATGATTAAAGAGAGGTCTTTCTCCTACATCAGCAATAGCCCTAAATTAACAACTTGTTTTAAAAGAACATTCACTTTGCTTTTTAAACTTAGAAGAATATTTTTGTAACCTTTATACAACCTCTCCAAAGTTTTCCAAATGTTCTCTCCATTGCTATCTTTTATTACTATAATCTAATTCACAAATAACATTTAAACTCTATAAAACCTGACCCACATATCTTTAGCCTATAATATGGCTAATTTCCCTGTTATATAGCAGTTTCTCACAGTTGTGGATATGGACAGTCTGGCATCTACCCCAGAAAGAAATGCAGGAGAACACTGTTTGTATTCCTGATGTGCTTCTGGCCCCTGGTTACCTGATACGAAAGCTCTCTGTACTTTGCTGAAGAATCCCTCAAATGACCCCTGCTGACAGGCTGCTCTTTCTTTGCTTTTGGGAAGTTACAAGCTCTGAGAAGTTCTGACTGTCTTATTTTGAATCAAGGGGGGTCTTACATGAGATTTTTTAATTTTTTTTTTAATTGGGCATTGTTCCTGTGTTCAATCAATTATGATCGGAAGGAGCAGACCAAAAGGAATTGGAGGAATGTGCCAGAATAAAGCTAACTCTCTATCAAAATCTT
Organism: Eulacestoma nigropectus; assembly: GCA_013397775.1. Lineage (NCBI taxonomy): Eukaryota > Metazoa > Chordata > Aves > Passeriformes > Eulacestoma > Eulacestoma nigropectus. The sequence continues at coordinate 523,105 of VZTE01001628.1, read as the reverse complement.
CAAGGAGTCACATCCATTCATTCCTACGTTAAGACTTGCGCTAAAATCATCTTTGATTCAGGGGAACTGAGGGCCCACAGCACATCCCGATTTTCCAAGCATTGCAATACTGGGCTCCATAATCCCAGCTTTAATGTAAGGTAAAGTCTGCAAAGAGTTTTCAAAATAAAACACTGCACATAGTGATGTGGTTTTGGACATACATGTGGCTTGAAACAATGGAAGTGAAGGATGCCTTTGTCATTTTCCTGTGCTATCAATTATGATGATAACCAAAAGTTACGCTGTTAATTAATTATAAGTAACAAACATCTTCATCTTTAAGAGAAGACAGATGTTAAATCACTTTAAATAACTACAACAAATATGATAATGGCAGCATTTTTCATCTTCTAAAGAAGAAAGGACAAAACCTAAGCAGCCTAAGTGAGCCCAAACAAGAAAAAGCCAAAATCAAGCATCTATTTCAAGTACCAAAATATTTTGAAGAATCTAAGTTTATCAGTTTGAATAAATGATATGAATATGACTAAGCTAAGAGCAATCATGGAAAGCTTTTTTGAGAGATTTGGGCAAGATGTTTAGTTTATGTTTGTTAGATCTGTCTCCCAATTATTAAAATCAACAAGTGTCAGATTCTATTTTCTGATCTGTCCAAAAATGTGGGTCGTTATTTTACCACACACCTACTTTAAAATGAGTAGAAAGAGGTCAAGAAAGCAAGATTCACCATTTGCCCAAATGAAAATAGCTGTTCCTGCGTTTCCTAGAAAAGGCAAACTAAAATTTCATTTATTTTTTAAAACAGATAGTGAAAAAATGAATCCATGAGTAGTCATTAACTACAATTACAGCGTACTCCCAGGGAAGTGTTCATTCAGAACAACATCAGCTTTGCAGGAAGTCTGATTCCCAGAACCACCACCACATCTCCAAATCAACCAGTCAGTCTTACTAAAGACCTGCCTTGACATCTCTCACGATCCTTTTAATAACAGCGTATCTGTAAGGCAATAACTTCAATAAAAATTAAATATGAATTTCATGAGCATTAGAGAACTTACCGTTCTGTGCAACACAAGTACTTACATTTAAAAGGCTGGTGATGGCATCAGGCTGTATTTTTTTTACATCATCATAACATGGCCACACTATTTTCCTCTTAGTCTGAGAGACCGAACCATCTGTTTGGTCATTTTCTTCTGAAACACCACATTTTGCAGGTACCATGGTCCAGTCATAGGAAGGACCTGTAGCCAAAATCTCTTCTACATAATAATCCCACTTTTTGAGGCTGGACATATTTACATTTGGCTTCAGTGCCTATTTGAAACAAAGTGTTATTATAACGACATGAAGGAAGCCTTTGAATTTCAGACTTACAACACAACACCTGTATTTTCTAGATTATTTTAAATCGAATTCTATAATGGTGAGTCTACTGTGAATTTTCTAAAATTTTTCAAGACACAGCCTGATGTAGGGGACATACATTATCATACAAGACAGAGATACAGATAAGGTGATTCAACCAAGATTGTTATGAAATGCATGACTATGACTCCAAACTCAGTTCCCCTTCAAAGACAATTTTAATAATAATTCATATAATTTAATGAAATCAAACAAGGAACCTCATTTAGTTCACCAGGATGCAGGAATACATGTTTCAGAATTTGGCCCTTTAAATTACATTTCCATGACTTTGAGATACTGCTCCAATCAATCAGGTAGGGTCAGTTTTGTCCACCAAATACTTAACTCAGTTCAGAACAATTAAGATATCAAAATATACTCAAGGAATCACTCAGAATAACAAACGACCTGTATTAAAAAAAAAAAAAACAAAAACATACCTCTATTTCAGCAGGGGCATAGAGGTAATTGAAGAAAATAGGGCTCCTTTTGTGCATCTTTTCAATACATTCCCAAATACAAATTCCTTTCTTGGCATGTTTATCTCCTTTATCTTCAAACAATGTCCCTGGAGAAAAGAAGAGCAGCAAAAAGATAGCTTTATGATAATGCATAACAAATGCTAAAGCACAGCCTAAAGGAATTTCACAGATTGAAGGTATAGCAAGGTCTACTATCAAATGCCACTGCAACAGGAAATAAATAAAGAGGATAAATAATAGAACATTTTTTGAAATAATATGGTTGCTCAAGTCTAATCTGCCCCACAGTTGCACCAGTTTTTAAGAAAAGCATTAAAATTGATCATATGCCATGTAAACAAGCCCACAAAGCAGAGAAATTTGGAGCATGCTTTAGTGGAAAAATCCCAAGAAGAGCCTCAACTGTGGTTATACAGCCTTGGCAAAAGGGCTCTGAGGGGAGGTAAGGCCTTGGAACCAGTAAGGTTGCCCATGACAGATGGAGTAAAAAAGAAAAGATAACAAGAGAAACACAGAAGATAATGCAAGAGAAGGAAGTGGGAAGTAACAGATGGAAAGGTTTTTCTTTCTTGAAACTTTATGCACTCTCTGATGGATTCCCAGAGACTTTGTTTCTGTTAAAAGAAGGTATTTAGTAGGGAAAATGGAACTATGTGGATAAATTGCTAAAAACCCTGAGGCATGGCACTAATTTCTTCCACTTTCTCTTAGAGCCATCAGAGGCACGGCTCAGGAATCACTGATGCAGAAAATACTACATGCTCTTCACCTGCATTTTGCTTTTTAGACCTGAAATGTAATTCATTATATGGTCACCATGCAGCTAATTGGACCACCTTAACCCAGGCAAATTTTTGTAGACCAAATATTGAGGAGAAAAATATCAACAACTACAAAAGCCATATGCAATACACAAAGATCACACATACCATGTTCTAGTCTTTCATAATCTGAATCCAGAAGAAATGTTTTAAATCGATTTGATATGTGATGAAAAGCCAGAAACTTCAGATAATATTGATTGAACTCAAACTCTGTCGGGTATTGGTTATGAATCTAAAAAATAAAATTAAAAAAAAAAAAGGAAAAAAGTGGATATTGAGGTATAATACAAATAGATATGTAAGAAATAATAAAGTGAAATGACAGCAAAACAATTCTCCCATGAATGCTGGAAACAAATGGTAGGTGTCACACAAATCCTTCTAACATTTTGTCCTAGAATATTTTTTGGCTAAATAAATTCATGTAGTGTCTATGCTGCAAAAAACGTTTCAGAGCAGACAGAGTGAACTGTATAATAAGCAGTATTATGCTCTGTACAAAGCCCATGGTTCTTCCAACCGGAAATCCAACTGGATATAAATCTTCTATGGTAACTCTTGAGTCACTATGTAACTTCACAGGTAAAGATGCTACTCCTGGATGTGGCTGGAATTCAAGCCTTAACTGGAAGGCTTCACAGCGGATTTCTTGCTATTGCTCAGAACCCCACAAAGCAGATATGTACAGAGACAATGCTGCAAATGACATTCTATCTACTACTCCTGAGACAGCCAATTTCTCAAGTACTTGCTAGTCTACACATATTTTTCAAAATATGACCCAAAATATTAGAGTATGAAGAAAACCCCACACTGAGGAGGTGTCTTTCCATTGTTCTTTCAAAACAGTAAAAACGATGTCATTCCTTAAATTGTTACCCTCATTAGGCTGTGGGTCTGTCTAATTCAGTGAATGTCTCTAACATGAGTCAGGAGCTGATATTTATTTAAGAAAACTATACAAGATAATCAGAGTACAGCACTGTGAAATGGCTGGTTCTTCACAGCTGCTTCTCTTTAACATTATCATAAAGAGCCTGGTGTAAGATTTTAAGCATGACGTTTAATATTCATGGCAAAAAAATTTAGCAATAGTTACTGATATTTATACTTGATATCCATATAAAATGAAAGATTCTAAAAATCTTGATGAGACAGTGCTTGGAGAAATTTCATGTGTTAATTTAAAATTTACTTTTTAAATAAGTTTATGACTCATGATCTTTATTTTCAGAGTAAACACGGCAATGAACTGAAAATTCCTAACTGCAGTGGAAATAAGTACAGCTTGCAATTGAAAAAGAAACTGCTGACTGAATTTCACATTTGAAATATGTCCCACTGTGCTTTGTCTAGCTTCACATCAAACCTGTAATATACCTTTAGTTCTGCAATCTTCCTGTGCCTTGTACTTTGCATTCCCACCACTCATTTTCCTGTTCCATATTTTCTCTATAATCTCTTATCAATTTCTCTCTTAATTTATCAGTTACTCATTGGGGGTTTTTTCAGTACTGATGGGAACTACTATTAGGACTACCTGAAGCTCTTTACACTTAGATTTCCACATACATCACCTAAATAAAGGGGGAAAAAGTGTTTAGCAAGGAGAGGTTTTCTACTGAACATACAATAGTGACAGGAAAATCCCTTGAAAGGACCTATAAATACCCACACAGCATTGCAGTCAGAGAATTTGTTATCATCATATCTCAATATTGGGGCTGGGCATTTAAAATGCTAAGATACTTCAAGATACGTCAGGTTCAATATACCCACTCTTATTTAATCCCCATTTTTCCCCTGATACAAATACTACATTCCTGCACTGATTTGTAAGAATAAAGCCAAGCAAAATTTTTTCTATAATAAATTCAAGACTTTAATTTCATAGACAAATTAAATATTTAGCTCTCTTTATAAAAAAGATTTTTTTCCCTTATCTTCTTTAGTGCATATCTTCTCCTTGTGTTAGGAGAAGGTTTTTTTAATATACTGTAAGAAGGAAAGGCAACATTCTGCTATTTGACATGAATTATATACAGGGTCTTAACTTCTACTTATGGTCCAATAATTATTTTAATACATTTAAGAGTTACAAGAACAAGCTGCTGATAAAATCCTATCATGGATCTTAAAAGTTGTGGGTGATTCCATTTCTGAGATTTCTGGATGCAGCAATATTGTAATAACTAGAAGTTATTAAAATATAATTTACTTCTAAAGACAAAACAACTATAAAATATTTCTTTGATAGAGGTAAACAGTGTAGTAATTGTTGTTGTCTTAACCTCCATAATATATGAACATTTAAAACCTGATTAAACCTATACATGTTTCTAATATTATTATTAGAGAAACTCAGCATTTTAGAGTTCTTTTTAAAATTACTGTGTTCCCTCTGAAGTATCTCCTGAATGTATTTAATAATCTTATAGATCTATCAGCCTTCCTTAGTTTTCCAATGCATTTTGTTTTTTTAATTCCATTATATATCAATTTTTACTTAGTAGGAATGAGAAATACAATACTCCCAATGTCCTGTGCTGGTAATGGCTCCGAGACTACTCCTGCAAACACTGGAATAACTGAACACATCTCCCATGGGAGCAGCACTCACCTCCTCTTACACAGGGCGCTGTAACAGAGCTCCGTATTGAGCTTAAAAGAAGTCAGCTCTAGAAAATCATCCTGTTTTAATTATATTTAATAAATTACCAAGTAGATTCAGAAGAAAAATAAGAAAAGCTTCCTCACTGACATCACTTGCATAAACTCCGTCTCCTTAGAAGCAGAGAAAGTATCTGCCAGATGCTGCTATTGTGAAAGACTGATTTTGCATTAATAATTCAGCTGACACCTGGAGATATTGGCATAAACAAAGACTTTTTATAAGATGATGCAGTTCTAATTTAGGAATCACTGCTTCATTTGTTTTCTTTGTATCTTTAGTTTAACCCATAACATTAAATGCATGTACTGGCTCTGTGGTAATTTTCTTACTGCACCTAGTATATGGATTCTAAAGGTTAAAAACACTTTGAAAAGACCAAATGTTTGCTTCCAGTTAATGGGTAATTTTTAAAAACTGATCATAATACATTACACTTTAGGGTCAAGTTGCAATCCAATTGGATTCTGTAACTGCGTAACAACTTGCACAGAAACCAATGAAACTTCCCTAGAATTTTCAAGTACAGATGTTGAGAAAACTTATTTTTTATGGTACATTATTACAAAATTTCACAAAATTGACTTCAAAAGCAATTTCCCTAGAATTTACAACCATGCTGTTAGAATTTGGTAACTCAACACTGTGCCATCATCATGAGTTAGAAGAATAATCTAACTCTAGTGCTAGAAAAGTTACTCAGAATTGCATTCTCCGTGGGATTGTAGGTCATTTAGCATAGAGATTTTTTTCTAAAAACAGACAAGTCTATATTATCTATATTACACTGATTATGCTTCCCATGCCCTGTCTTGGATGAAGATAACACTGGGTAAAAAGATTATAACCCCTACACAGCCTTATCTTTCCTCACAAGAAGTTACTGTCTCCTTCAGATTGACAAGCTGAACTGCTTCTAATGGTCTTTTTTATCAAATTTTCCCAACATTTTGGCTGGGAAAAGCAGGCAGGCTCCCAAGAACCCCCGAGCTAAGAGACTGGAAGGGTGGCATCTCCAGCAGGGCAGCAGTGAACAGCTCCTGATGGGCTGCAGGAGGTACTCATCCTGCTGACACAGCTGCAGCCAGGGCACGTGCACACAGCTCACACAGCTTAAACTCACAAAGCAGAAAATACAGATCTCTCTGTAAAATGTTTCTGCTAATAACCTGTATATTTGATAATGCCTTGGAAAGATAGAGTCAGACACCTGCTGAGCGACACGCACCAAAGCTGAGGTGAATTACAAAGGCAGTGTTCTTGTACTTCCCTGGCATGTCCATATGTGTGCAGCCTGAGGCAAAATCGTACCTGACAGTTGTTAACAGCAGGGATTTATCCCACTTTGCATTTCACCCTAACTTTCAAAGGTGGGATGATTATAATCCACTACTCCATGTTCTTACAACTGCAGATTGTGTTAAACTTTATTCAACCATGAATTCTGCCATAAAGAAAACATGGTCCCTTTTATTCCATGACAATAAACCCAAACCCTTGAATTTAATTTTTAACTTTCTTCTGGATAACCCATTTGTTTTCCAAAATTTGTGTAATCTCTGAATCACTTCAGAAAGAAATACTGCATGGATAATTTCCCTGCCTTTCTTAATGACAACTTTGTAAGATTGATTACAGTAAAACTGAAGCAAAGTGTTTCCAGGGTCAGAAACAAGACGTAGGCTACGTCTACATTAGCAAGTAATAAGAAGCAACCCAGAGTAGACAAACAGACTGAAGCAGCTGGTGCTGAGGTTCCTGCAGCCATACTACACCTTTGTGGTTTTAGCTGGACTAATCTAGTCCAGTTGAGTGGATGACTCCACTTTACATTGATGTCCCCAGTGGTTTTAAGCTAAGTGACAAATCACTGGTTCCGATCTTCTAAGAGCTAGTGTTCAGTACACACCTGAAGCAGATATTATGGGTTTAAATTCTTCCCGGAAAAACCTAGTACGTATGCAGCAGACCAGCATCAAAAAATGGTAAGGGGACATGCTGGAAGGATTCACTTCAAATTTACACTACTGCTTAAAATCAGATGTAGGTTTATTCCATTCTGCTAATGGATGGTGTTATCCAGTCGGCCAATTCGAGCTTAGAGAAGACATCTGAGAGCAGAGAGAATACAGCACCATGACCAAGACAAATGATTAATTCACAGAACTGAATGAACCACCAGGCAGATGGGTTTCAGTAGTAGAGCACATGGCAATTTTGATCTGTTGTAACCATTGCAACCAAGAACATGGTTTTTTTCTACTTCAGAAAAGGAGCAATAACCCTAAGCCTATTTTAAGAAAAAGTGTGACACTTGGGCAGATTAACTTATTTGAATGAAAAATGCAGTGCTGATTCTCTCTAGAGAAATCTCCCAATTTCAAATAAAAACCAACCTTATGACCACAACCACTGGGAAATGGATGAAACAGGAGATGTGACAAATATTTCTAAGGTTTTCATAAGGGGAATGATGTAGGAATCAATGCAAATTCCAAGGATATGATTTATTAAGTTCTGGAACAGCAATAATGATGGCCGTTGGTGTTTAACATTGGGATACAAACAAATTTGAGGATTTTTTCCATAACGTATTTTTCATTCACCTTCTCATAAGCTCATTAATTATCAATCTCACATAGATCTAGCTGAATATTGCTTTCCATTGGTTTAGCAAGTTATTTAATCTGTGGAGTTTTCTTCAGACAGCAGAGTAAGGCTACTCACAGACTTCTCTTTCAGGGTCTACTTTATGCAAGTTTTCACTATGAATGGGTGTTCCCAGTAAAAAGGCTGGTGCATTAACAGTTACTTTCTGTGATACACAGTCATATATACATTTTAACACAGGTTAATAATGTCAGGTAAACTTTCAGCTTTTTCAGTGAGAAAAATCAGAGAAGTGGGAAAAGAAGGACACCTACAAGAGGAAGTATGCAAGCACTCCTCTTGTGTTTGCATACAAACTCTGCAAAGAATTTACATTTAGTGGTTTAAGATGAAAACAAGGACAGACACTAGAATAAACCCGAAATGAGTATAATCTTAACCTAACTTCTTCCTACACAACGCAATTGTTGGTGTCCATATTCTTCTGCACATGTACTAGACATAAAAATCAGAACACCTCAGAACCCCTGGTTTATAGCTGTCATTGCTCCCAGAACTGGTGCAGTACAAGGCCTTTTCAAGGCTCATCACCAGACACAAGGAATTAAAAATTGCCTAGTCAAGGTACTAAAAATCAGACCATTCCTTCTTCTGAATGAAGGACTCTAAAAGCCAGTCATAACTTCAAAAACTTCTATCTGAAACCTCTACATAAACAACCTTAATAGATCCGAACTACCAATCATCCCTCTGAGTCTGCTTTGTGTGGATGGGTCAGCCTCCTCTAGACAACCATTCCAGCTCTTCTTGAGGTGAAATCCATTCACTTTAATAAAACCTAGGGAATGATGTTACTAGTCTTCTCTCAAACTCATATCTATAACATCTGAAATTACATTCCTGTATGAAACCTTCTTGTAAATGAAAGTCAGAGGTTGGCTTACCTGATGCACACAGTCTAAGAACTGTAAGAAAACAGGAGCAAATCCACTACCCTGACAATTGAGGGTCAGATTACTGCGTTGACTGAATTTATGACCAAAAGAGAGCCATTCTTTCTCCACCAGCATTCGGAAGCCTTCAAGTGTCCTGTAGAAGGGATCACTGAGTAACTGCACCAGAGACACCACCTAGATCACAAGACAGGATATTCTGTGTTACGAGTGACAAAAGTTAGGAGAAAACTTTAGTAAATGAGTTTAAACATTCAAGAACCTATTTACTGTTCAAAGCTGTTTACCTCAGCAAAGAAAGCATGAAAGAATTGGTCCTGAGGGTTACTTTAGAGTTTTTGCACCTGCCAACTGCAGTCTGTTTTCATACACAGCATCTCAAGAGACTTTAAAATGCAGCACAGCCTTCTTGCACTTCCAGCTATATATCTCCCCTCTCTACTTGTCATTGTTTGGCAATGATTCCAATAATTACGGTCACATTCTTTTGTGTGTTTGTTTACCTGGTATTATGATGCTGGCTGCACATGAAGGTTTTATTTACTGGAAGTATGGATATCTGTGTTTCTCTTCTGAATTATGAAGCAGCAGCATGGACACAGCGCATCTATTAAATGAGGCAGCAGATCTTGATTCACCTAATTTATAGTTTGAGGTGATCTGTCCTTGCAACAGGTGTTACAGGCACTTTGGCACAAATTTAGTTTTCTCCCTGTGTGGTCTCCTAACATCACTTATGGAGAGTGAATGGAAGAGAATGAATCCCTCCTGTGTTTAAAGTGTGCTATGTTTAAAATGAAAAATTAACAGTTTTGGTAACTTTTAGCTTTCATTCTTACACATGGTCAGGTGCAGGAATGCAGATGAATTCATTTTAAGGAACTATTTCATGATGTAAATTGCAAAGGACTGCAAGGATTCATGCATTCTGGTTTCTTCTTTGCTGCCACTACACAAATTTAATAATGTCATACCAAGTTATCTGTCACTTGTGTAAAATAGTACGGCCTGGTGTTTTTTCTTAATATTTAACTATTTCAAGGCTTTTATAGCAGCTTACTTGAGCAGTAATATCCCAGCCATCTTCCAAACAAACCATAACAGAAGAACCATTTTCCAGGAGTTCAGAGATGATCACACCCAGTTGCATTATCCTGTGAAGCTATAAAGTATTATGAATGAGTAACACACTCTACATAAATCTTTAGAAAATATCAATAAATAGAACATTTTCATATTTAATATTTTAAAATGCATTCCTGGATCTACATATAGCACAGAGAAATACATTGATGCAACTGATTAGGCGACAATAAAATGTAACAGTCTAAAGATTTCCATCTGAACTACAATAAAACTAAGGGAAGTTTTGAAGATAGGAACTAAAAGTATGAAAGCCAATGAGTACTGTAATAAAATAACTGCCATAAAAAGGAGAATGGGAACAACACAGCTGACAGATTTACTGGAGAGAAATTCCATCCTGGGCTTAACACTAAAATAATTTCCTGTGAAATGTTAAGGTTCCATAAAGTCTCTAAGTACTTTGATGGGAGAACCCATGTAAGGTATTTACAAGATAATATTACTAATATTCAATCCCATGAAAGTTGGAAATTAATGAATTGAACAATAATAATGACAACAACACCACAAATAATCAAACCACAAACATAAAAACAAACTGAGAAACAGTTTAGATAGTTGGGCAGACAGGCTAAAATATATGAAAAAAGGACACTTTAATTATTTGCACTTTAATACTCATTACACAATGATGCTAAAACAAACAGGTTAAAGAAGTTCAGGTGAATCTGAATGACTTTATCTTACTATGAGACTTCACATTATTATTACTAAAAAGAAAAATCTATATGATGATTTTACCATTTTTGTATACTATGACAGCACTCTTGGTAAACAACATAATAGGTAATACATAAGCAATTCAGTTTTTTACAGCAGAGTGAAACTGTTGTTTTGCAGCACTGAATATAATCCAACCAACAGAAGCAATAGGAAAGATGAAAGCCTGAAAGAAGGAAGAAAACAGTATAGGAAAACAAATAAAAGATGGTAAGAATCATCTAAGATCATTTAGGCAAGGAAAAAAGTAAGTTCAGAAAGCACAAAAGGCACAGGAAAGTGAGAAGAAAATTAAAGTGAAGAAAATAAGAGGAAAAAAGATCAACCAAACAACATTTAAACCCTAGAAAATTCATCCATACTCAGGGCAGTCTGCTTTTTTTCCTCTTACAAAAACTGATGAATATTGCTATGGAAATTGTGATAGAAAAACCTTGACTCCTCTGATCATTCACAGAGCCATTATTTAGAAAAAACCCAACCCAAACAGACTAATTTTCCTGCAATTTTTATAGGAAAAGATTGAAAAGAGAACCACTTATAAAACCAAGCTTGTTCATTCTTCTACGCTTTCTTAGGCAGTAGAACAGAAGGAAGGTTGTTCCTTCCCATCTTAATGAGGAAACTGATATGCAATCTGTTTTTACAGATTCATTGTTAAAAATGCAAACCACTATTTTTATAATTTGTGTTCAGAAGCTAGGTCAGCACTTCAATTTTCCTCTATGTATTCACATTCTTATAAAGAGATAGTTAGTCCATACAGTGTTAAAATCAGTAATGTTAAACTTCTATTGCCCAGAAGAGGAAAGCATAATACAATAAAAACTTTTCTGAGATGACAGATCTATGTTCTTTCATGGGAATAGCAGAAAATGTGCCAAATCAGTCATAAATTAACTTTATCAGTCATAAATTAGCTTTATCACATAAGTCAGATATGACATGATTTAAACCACAGCAAAGTGGTTGAAAAGTAACAAAGCTAGTGTGTGACATTATGTGCTAGTTCTCAGCAGAGTGATGCACTCAAAGCAAAGAATGATCCTCTCCAATATGCCAAAAGAGAGTAACTCCAGTGTTATCTGCCCTTGATCCCTGGGCTGCTATAGGGACATGTTTATTTCATCAATTCAATGACAAAATGAAATTAAATTCATTTATCTACACTTACCAACTTGCTCAACCACTCTGTGATTGAAAATGCTCACATGGTGAGGAAATCAAGTCTTTTTCATGCTCTCCCCACTTCTCCCCTTCCTGAAAACCTTGGTGGCCAGACCCAGCCATGACCAGCTCTGCTCCCACCTCAGGGAAGAATTTAAGCCACTCCCTGCAGCACATTTCAAGCAGGAGTGCATTTTCTGATGTGTAGTAACTGACACGTTACTTGCAAGTATTTCCTCCTTAAGAAATCAGCGGAAGTTTCTATTCTGCTTTCTGTGATTAATTGCATTTGAGAAAAGTATATTCAGCAGCGGATTCCAAACATAACAAGCAGCTGTTAAAAAACATTCACTGTAATTAAAGTGGTTTTAGATTTACAAAGAGCTGGCTTTCCCACATCCTTCTTAATTTGAATCTTGCAAAGTTTGCTCCAGTCTTGCCTTTGTTTGGTTAATATTTATGTAAAGGAATATGAGATAGGGAAATAAAGGTACAGATTCAGAGAGAAGAGCTTAACACACATAGAATCCTCTCTTCCCCACACACACTTCCCCATATCCCACAAAAGATGTTTACTTATTTTTTAACTTGTGCATATCAAAACTCAGGGTGGGAACATGTAGGAAGAATCAAATACTGGTTCTAAAATCAAAAAGCTCATTTATTGTTCCACACTTTTTTCTGATTTTTAAAATATATAAAATAAGAAAAATCATTTAAAATCAAGACTGTGAATTCATATAGATAGAAAACCCAGTCATCTCTCCTTGTGTGTGTGTTCCATGTTACAAAACATAAATTTTGTTATAAAAATGCCTCTCATATTTGTAAATGTTATGATTGTGTTAAAATAATAATGCTTATGTAATGCCAGAATAGATAGCATGCAAAGTGATTACCATGAGCAAAGAAGAACAGCTGGTTAGAACACAATAGTCCTCTGTCACAAGAGCCTGGAATTTATTTTGTGTGAGCAGCACTGCATATAGATTATCAGAAGTACCTGTCAGACAGATTACCTGTGGGAACCACTCTGACTCCCCAAGTGCTTTGAGGAATGTTGCCTCAGAATCGGTAGGAATAGTGCTGGGAACACAAGCTCTCATCAGCTTTTTAAAGCTCGCCTTTGTCTGTCGGATGTCACTGAATTCAACAGGAACAAATTCACAATTCAAAGCAAAATCAAGTTTGAACCCCTGTATGAAAAGGACAACAGCAGATGTAATTTAAAAGGGAAGCATATTTTTCACTGACAGTCTCCTTAAATCCCAAAGTCTTCTCTGCTTTATTGCTAAATAATTAATTCCTCATGAAAAACCTGTGTAGCTAAACACCTGCCCAGGATAATAAAAAATATAATAAAAATCCTTGCAAAATGTACCATAATAAAGTACCCAACTACAACCATAACAACAGAATGTACTGCACAGCAGTCATATTTTCAATAATAATAATAATAATTCTAGAAGTAATACTGGTGAAAAAGTCAAGTGACAATCTGTTCAGTTTTTTATACACAACATAATGTGCTGCCTTTAACATTTTTAAAGCAAATCAACAATAAACAAATAAAAATGAAAATATCTGTACAGGTGACATATGACCACATTTTGGGAATTCAATAAAGCAGAAAAAAGGAACCCCCACACCGAAAAAGAAGCCCCATAATTGCAAACCAGCTGACTCATCTAAGTCACTGGGCATTGAGGGTGTTGTTTGTCTGAAGTACCTGGCTCAGCACAGAGCAGCAGCTGGATGGTTTTCCCAGCAGAACTCCCCATGTTTTACTTAACTTACTGCATTTAGCAAAGGAGCAGTAACAGAGGAGGACTGAATTAAGAGAACAAGTTAGCTGACTAAAAAACCCCCCACCAAAAGCCAACGGATTATGATGAAAAGCATAATACGGAGAACATTATAAGGAAAAACAATTCTCAAGTATGAAGCATCACTGAAGATGTTCAAGCCAAACTTCTTGAGTTTTCTTCAGAAATTGCTTTCATTGAATTAAAGTTGGCCTGCAAATAATCTTCATTAAGCTCCTTCATAGAATGCCAAGCAAAAATATAGGAAAGGGAAAGCCTGGCTTTAATTCTGTTTATATTTTGGCATGGCTCAAAAATAAATTCAATAACTCAACAATGGTGAGTTGTAACAATACATGACAAAAGCAATAGAGGAAAGTAGCACCATTTCTTTAAAATGTTGTAGATTTCTGTTTTCCTCATCAATTTATGTGACGTGATATTTAGCAGAATAAAGCAGTAGTTTCTGCTACACAACTTTAGATGCATGATCAAACTCCTCACTTATCATTTATTAAGAAATCAAACAAATAGAAACAGTTGTTATTATTGGATTATAGCAACTTAAGTATATGTAATTGATGCATTAGTGTGGTACAGCATGACACCTCCACCTCCTGATAGAACATAACTTCAGAAAAAACTGAATAGTGATGTATTTTCCTACTACCAATAATGGGTTTTGGGCCTTTCGTATTTTAAAAAATACATAATACTTTTTGTATGTTCACCTTTTGAACAAGAAAGTAGAAAACAACTAGTTTTTTAATCTTTGAATGCAAAGATTTAAAAAAAAAAATCCACAAACATTTTCAGAAAATAAGTAAAACTACTACGAATTAGAGGATACCTGTTTCTCAAACAACTGATTCTAAAACATTAAAATCGAGGAAAAAATATGTACAAAACTGAAGCCATCAAACTCCTCTTCATGTAATCAAATCAGGAGTTCTGGGCTGGCCTTACTCTCATCAGTTTGCCTTTGGGTGAGTTTAGTCCTGCCCACAGTAATGAAGATTTCCTTCTCTGATAATTGCTTCCCTGGATAACAACGTTCTGTCGCCTTCATAACATATTTCAACACATCAGGAAAAATAAAACTGCACTTTAAATTACCAAATTAGCGTATTTCATGTTTCCCAAAACAGAAACCACTGAGCTGAGGACTCAGCTGAACATGAGATGAGCAGCCAGCAGGGCCAGAGGACAGTAGTGTGTATTTAGGTGTCATTAAGTGTGGCTCTGAAAGCAAGAACTTGCAAATACAGAGCTCCACTCCTCTCTGGTCATCTGCTGCCCGTTTGGATCTCTCAGCTCAACTACACATCAGCACTTCCCCAAAAGTGACAAATACAGCTCAGTGCACAGAACTGTTGTCGAGTTTGAGCCTGATCTTTAACTGCTCTTCAAGATAATTCAGTATATTTTAATTTAGGTTAACTTTGTTGCATTATATAACCACAGAGCTTGATTTTCACCACCCCAGCCCCCATTCAGTTATACAACATTAATTGTTATTCTGCAGATAGAAATAATTCTCATTAGATTTTACACCTTTAGGAGAGTTACCCATATAGGTTGTCTAAAATATTATTTACCGTTTCTAACAACATGAGAGTAATTAAACTCAAACAAATAAAAACTATGTTAAACATAGAAAAAAAAATTGCCATTACCCGTAACTGAGATTTTTCTCCAAATATATAGAGGGCTGCTTGTCTTCTCAAAAGCTGACTTTGCAGAAAAGAGCTGCTACTGTAGGGAGGGGTGTTATCTTTCCCTGCAAGTCTTGCACCAACATCAATGAATGGAGTCTGAGTGTTGATAAATCGGTTGCTTGAACGAAGACTCGCCCATACACCTTCATAAGGATGAAGAATATTTAAAAACCTCTTTGTGTGAGGCACTGGAGATCAGAATTACTAAGACATATGCTTAAAAATGCATCGCTCACAGGACATAATTAACAGCATGTACTGGAAAAAAACTGTTTTGCAACAAAAATTATCAAAACTATGCTACTGCATTGTTGTTTAACCTAAGACACTCACCTAACTCTGTCCAGTGCTTTCTATTTTACAGAAAATAGTTGCTATGATATCAGTAATATGGTGATAAATCACAATTTGTAAATAGTAATGTCCATGTAAGTGCACGGAAATGAAATTTGTAGAGGGACAGAAACCAGAAAAGTACAGAAATCCCAAAGCTAGCAACAACAGGAGCCTGAAACAGTGCAGTGTGATGTGGAACCACAGACTGCACCTGAAAGCAGCAACTTTTGAATGGCATCACACCAACATCCCAACAGCACTTTGAGTTTGCACCTTGCTGCTGCAGCTCCGCTGGCATTGCCAGGGGAGGAAATTCCTGCAGCACACAGACATGCTCTAATCTCATCATGCTTGAGTAAGTTTTGGTGATTTTAACATAAGATAAAGCAGTGATAGACCAATTGCCAAGACCTGCTTAGTGCTAGAAGAAAAGAAGTAAATATTTTTCTGTTTCTTGTACCTCAGTTAATAACCAGGATCTCATGAGATTGTTTTTGTGTGTGCAATATGAGGCATGTGAAAGGTGCTGTATTCTCAGAGTATGAATAGCACCACTTGAAAATCAAATCCCTCAAAGTACACTAAATTTAGTGTCCAAATGGCAGTGTGAAATCCTTTATCCTTTATGCAGTAAATCAGATTATCAGAAGAGACTCTTGTCCATAAATCTGTGAAGCAAGATACCCTAAAGAGGCACCAGAAATACTTCATAGTACTAGAAATTTAGATACTATAGGACCAACACCCACCCCTCTTCAGGAAAATCCAACAATGTGCATAGTTAACATTTCTTGCATAGAAGAAAAAAAGATGCAGATAACAGTAAATTCCACTGAGATAGTTCAACCAGCAAAATAATTTTATTGTAGTTTTTAGAAGCAGGATTAGGTTTCTATTAAAAAATAATTCTGTACAATACAGGGACTTGTCAGCACAGCTTAGCTTGTCTGCCTGTCTGGCTGCTAGACATGAGCAGATGAACTGCAGCAACTGAGAATGGCTGGCAAGGATTTCTGAGTCAGTCACAGCTCTCAGCAGCTCCCACTTCACAGCCAGCAGCCACTTTATAAAACACCTCACGCAGTAAAGCAGTGTGTTTAACACAAACTTTTGTTCCATGTCTCAGCTAAAGACTTTAGCAAGCAGAAATCACAGCAAATACTTAATAAGAGAAATAAGCTCTCGCTCATTTGGCATGAAATATGCAAGCTCCAACAGACTGCTGTCTCCAAAGATGAAGTGTACAAAAATACACAGTGACACTTCGGAGCATTTCACAAATGCACCCATCATTAGCACTTGTGGCACATCAAAAGCAACAAAACTGGCTACAAATACATGCAGATGAACAAGTTTACCAGCATGGAGAGCAGTGATTAAAAAGCACAATTATGTTTCTATTGCAATTTTGCCTAGTAGTTTATTTTTGTAAGCAGTATCTTGCTTTTGTTATTTGGCATACACTGTATTATTATGACTTTCTGATTTGACAGTAATCAACCTTCCCCTGCTCATTAACAATAATTATGGAAAGAAATTCATTGACTAGATAATAGTATTTCTTAGCTATTTTACTAAAGCAGTAGGAATACTAAATACTCTTTTCCAGAACTGATTTTTAGCTGTTTAAAATTTCCACACAGAAAATTTTTTACATCTCATTCTGTGTTAGATCATTGTCACTGAGCATACCTTCAATGGGCAAAAAACCTCCAAAATGTAACAAAACCACAACACTGAACTAAAAACCCCAAAATTCTGTTAATGCAGAGCCAAGGCTTTCTGTCAGTATCACTTTAGAATGAATTAAGACATCGTAGAAAAAGATGGTAGAAAAGAATGGGCTTTCAGGACACAGAATACAGTACCTTGATGGACTCTTTCCTTAGTTGCTGATTTGGAATTTGAATGAGTGAAACATTTATCTCTGTACCCAAGCACTGGCAGATAACAGTTAAGACAGAAGGAGGAGGAATGGAATGCACATTGCAGCGAAACACATTGCAGGAGAGAAGAAAAGGGTTACTTATTAATTTCCAAAGATCTAGTATATATTGCATTTCTTTATAGCACATGATTTATCAGACAGCACGAATCTTAGCCATCACAAGACAAAACATCAATCAAGCCACAAAACCAATATAAAATGGGAAGGAGGTGTCCATTTATCAAACAGGAATCATTTCAATTGTCATTGCAATAGCTTCAAACATGTAGCACAGCCATCACGTGTTTTTCCATAATTATAATATCAAAGGAAATGTAATGATTAAATCATTCTGCTGAATACTTTATTGAAAGCTTCTATCCAGCTGAAAGCTAGCTTAATTAAAAATCCCAACATTAATGCCTGTTATAAAAACTGGTTTAGTCTAGGGACATTAGGTATAGAATTTGATGGACCTCAGAATTAAAGCAGAATGCAAGATATTAGTTCTATACACCTACAGACATTTAAAAGGCCTGTGTACAAGTATATAATTTAGAAAACATTTAATATCTACCACAGAAAGAGATTTTCTCTCCACTTGCAAAAATCGCCACTTTCAGTGGGAGCCTTATATGTTTATCAGTGTGTGTATCTTTGGCTCAAAACCCCCATCAACACAACCAAGTCCTTTTAATACAAATATTCTATTAAATCAGACACAAAATGTTAATGTTTCCTGCTTTGAAAAGAATTCTCTGAGCTGGGCCGGTGTTTATTAATTCTAAATATCCTAGTATTTTTCCAATAGCAGCAAAACATACTGAGAAAACTTTTTATTCTGCTAAATTACACAGTAATGCCAGGTAAGAGTTGCTGCTCTGTAGAACCACACTATACTTACAAAGTAAAATAAGAGGAAAAGCTATGGCTTTTGAGCGAACTTACAATTCTCATGAAAAATATCAACCAAAAAAAGGTCAAAGAATGAAAATATATTATGAAACATAAGTATTTGACCAAATATTTCAGATCAAAACCAACCTGACTGAGCTTTGGGCAGATGCTTCGTGACAATGTTCCAGATAAAGTAAAAAGTCATACTTGACACAGACACAAATATTCAGAACAAATGATGAGTGTTCAGAACAATGATGGTTTTAAAAAATGAGAAATACTACTCACACACTGGAACATATATTCTAACTTATATTTTAAAATTATATGTATTACATTGTCTGGCACAAAAAAATAGAAAATGTAATTTTCTACTGGTGTTTCATAGCTGAACCTGGCTTTTGAGCCCTGGTATGTGTGATAATAAACACAAGGAAAGAAAGGCTGATCCAGAATCCAAACCACAAAAATACTGCTATTGTATTTTGCACAGTGTAGTGTATAATCCATAGCTGCTTGCTGTTTCACATGTGAAATATATCTAGCTGTGAAAAAGTAGTGAGAAACTTTGTAATAATGGATTTGAGAACACTTTTAGAGATTTTATATACTCTGTGTATTTTAGAATTTCTTTTAAAAGAATTGTATCAGCTAATCTAAAAACCCTAGTGTTTACTTCTCTCCAGGGAGATATTCCCTTTCTCTGTTCCCTCTTCCCCTGTCAACTTCTCACCTTCACTAGGGCTCCCACTGTACTTGTCAAACATTCTTAAGTTTCAGCAAAGTCCTCATGTATCCTGCTGAACTGTGAACAGACACCTTTCAGATACACAGGGCAGGTGTGGCAGCGATCCAACAAGACACAAGATAACTTCCCTGCCCTCTTCCTGATTACTGCTGAAATTTAGCCAAGGGATTTCAATGTCCAACAAAACAACACCTCTGTGACCTAATACTGCCTTCAGGCTCCTTTTTACTTCTCTGAGTAGCAACAAACTCATCCTATCACACTTACCACGAACTCTAATCCTAGAAACCAGCAGTAGTTATTTCAGTAATCCCTTTATCTTCAAAAGACAACTTCCACACAGCAACCAGAGAGCTTTCCCTGACTTATCTGGAGCACCTTCGCTGCCCCTCAGCACCACTTGGCTGTTGGTGCTTTCATGCTGGCACGAGGGGATGGAACACAACCAAACCTCTGCTCTCAGCCACCCAGCACTGCCACTGCTCCAGTGCTCAGCCAGGCTGGGCACAGCCACCATCTATCCAACAACTGCAGGCACTATTCCCTCCTGCTCTCCTCAGCTCCAGCTATTTCATCCAGCCAATTAAAATCACCAGCTTTACTCATCTCCAGCTACAGTACAACACAGTACCAACACAGTGAGCACAGAACATAAACGGAACTCTTAGACAAGAAATATGCATTTACAGTGATTAATGAAAATGCACAGAATTCTCCATTCTTTGGTGATCCCCATGTCCTCTCCTGCCCTTCCTCTCTTCCCTTCTGCTACAGTTCTCACATCACTTCCCTATACAACTCTGAGCCTTTTCCTTTCTCCCTCCCTCTCATATTCTTCCTTCTTTCATTTCCTTAATCCCATCCCACTTCTTACAGAAGTTTTTCTCTACAAAATATTTTATCGTTCCTCATATGAAACTATAGGTTTTGTATCACACAAGAAGATTTAGGGTGGAATGGACTTCAGCAGGTCAATGTAAATCCCCCTAATAGAATGAAAGGTTCTTGTAGAAATGACACTGATGAGCCCTTGTAACTAGGAATAACTATTTCCAAAGAATGCACTGTTATCTCCCTACCTATTACACCTGGCCACATAACTCCCTACTACTTAGAGTAAAATTATTCACAGATTATTTGTAATGTTACGAAGCATCAGCTAAGCTTCAGACACATATTGGAATGATGTGTAACTGCAGATTCTAAAGTCTATTAAATGCTTATATAAAAATATGCATTTTCAGACCATACATAGACAAATCAAAAATATGGATGAATCTCAAATTATTTAGAAACATAATCCCTGTTTGAGTGCTTAATTTTTCACTAATTCCAACATGAAACCAAATTTATTTCAATGGTAAGTAAAGGATGTGAACAGAAATTAGATACTTAGATAATGTTATGGACTGAGGCCAATCTAATTTCTGTTTTATTGTTTCACAGAGCAATGAATCAATAAAGAGTATAAATATTTTTATTTCACTAACATTTTTTCATCATTTATTACTTCAAATAATAGACTTTGAGCTAGTCTTACTAACCTCCTCGAGCAAAGCTATTGGATAGATTTACATCCAAATGTCCTGGCACTACCTGCTTAAACACAGTAGACATTCTTGAAGCCCTCGTTTCAGTGCCTAAAGTCAGCCAAAAAAAGAATAGAAGATTAAAAAAGCTACAGTGTTAACCAGACTAACACTTAATATGACTGATAAAATGCCCCTTTTTACCCAGTACAGCTAATTCTTGCCAATTTTGTACTTCAGATTTATTTGTCTAAACAAATGCGTACATTGGCAACAGTACGGAGGTGTTAGATACAGCTAAGCAATCAACATATCTTACAACAAATGAAGCAAAGCACACACACTTTGGGATGGTGTTACTTTACAAGAAAAGCCCCTGTTTGGCAGTATTAGGCCAATTAAAACCAACTGAGTAAGACAAGACAGACAAAATTTCAAGTCACATAGTCCTTCCTGACATGTTGGGGTTACCTTCACCTAAACCTTACCAGGTTTCATCATAAAAAAACTGAGATAAAACATGGATTCATTTCTTCATCGTTCCACCTAGGCATAACTCAAATAGTGTATTTTGAAAGAGTTTTCACTGCAAAAAAAGCTCTATTTGGAAATTATGTTAGTAGAAACCATTATGAGTATGCAATGCATAAAGAGGCCTATATGCCTCCCATTGCTGCTGCAGCTAAATAGTGTATCTGTTCTTGTAAAATCTGAGCTTGCAACCTCATACTTCCTCATCGTATAAAATGGAGCAGATTTTGCATTCTTTTCAATTTGGTAATCTTTTATTCAATATGCAGTTTACTGTTAATTTGTTATAAAAGACTTTACTGTCAGGTTAATACCGAAAACTATTTTGGGAAGATCATCAGCATGCTTTACCTACATTAAACACATTCACTGAAACTACGAGTGAATAGGCTACCTGGAAAGCCTAACAATAAAGAAACAACAGAATTCATATGGAAGATTAAACTAGCACCAAATCAGAGAAAAGTCACTCATGAGCTTAACCAGAGAAAAGCACTGTACAAACCAATTTTACCTGGAGACAGAGCAATTGTTGGGCTAACAGTGAGAGTATTACTGCCATTCATTTTGCAGTGGACGGATATCACATTCAGTAAGGCTTGTAGGTATTTCTCCTGTTCTATACTGCTTGAAGATTCTAAAGAAGCGGGAGCTAGAGTCACAAGAAGAATGGAATAAATTAAAAAAGAAAAATATAATTTGCAAATACACAGAATAAAAGGTGCCTTGTGTAAAGCAGAGCATTGAAGATGTCCTAGTTTGTCTATCAAAGGTTGAAAAAGCCTTTCCTTTGATGACAAGCTGTTCATCACCTGGCTGCACAGCATGATCCAGCAATGTTCTCTTGCACTCCACACAAAGCTGAACTTCTGAAACTGTTTCTTCACGGTCATCACTTATAATATCCATCATCAGCCATTATGTGATCAGCACAAACTGAGTGAAGATTATGCAGCTTTCCCTTCACTCTCCAAACAAAAGGTAACATTTCTAAGTTTCTGCTACTTGTCAGCAAAACGTGCAGAGAACAGACAGAACGGCTTATTTAACAAAACTAAGTTAAAACCATACTCAACCAGCTCGCCCTCATTCCAGAAAAGGAAGGTTACTTACCTGTACTTGGAGGTTCCTTGGGACACAGTGCCCATTAAAAAAGTTAAGAAACTGTTAACAAAACACAGAAGCAAGGGAAAAAACCCTCAAAAATTAATAATTTTAAAAATAATCTCAACTAGAAAAACTCCACCCATTGTATCCAGGTGCAAGGACTTAAGGAAAGGAGATGAAGCTCAGGTCCTGGGCCATAACACGATGACAAAATAGTGTTCAGTACCAATCAGTCAGTTTATTTTTTTTTCAAATGCCAAACAAAATGTTTGGCATTCCAGTTTACTGCAGCCACCTCTGGACTTACTATATGACAAAAGTTTCATAGCTGCTTAAACCAGGATTTGGTATCTTGATCACAAGAGCCAAGACATGGAATATGAGACAGAGTCAAAGAATTTGAGCACATTTTGACAAAACACAATGGTAATTTGTAAATAGTTTTCTCCAGTGATGATCCAATCAGATTCTATGCTGGAGACTAATAGACAGTAAGCTAATTAGCTGGAGGTGGCAAACGAAATTTCAAGATAGAAATTAGTCTGAATTGAAAGTACAATTAGGAAGTGATGATATTTCCTGCAGGAAACATCACACTGTTTCTATCTGACCAAGTGGAAAAAGCCTGAGGAGGAACATTATTTTCTCTTCAACTCCTACGCAGGATTTACACATCCTGAAATTCCACTGGAATGATTTCTAGGTCTCCTAGTCCTTGAAATAATGCCACAAAAAAGTCAATTTAGGTCTTAACAATTTAGTTAAATGAAAAGAAATGAATTGTCTAAATGAAAGGATAATGTCTGTACCACTTGCACTTACGAAGTTTTATTTTGTGCAGAGCATTGTGTGCGTTTTAGAAAACAGCTTGACTTACATCAACGTCTGTCATTGAACTGAGCAGATACAGGAATTAAAGAGTGAGGGCAAAGATGTCCTTGTGAAGGATTAGAGATGGAAAATTTGCCCTTCATCCTTACCACACATCATCCCATCACAGCAGCATAAAGTGGTAACTCAAAGCATTGGCCTCTACCTGCACAGGCGAACTGGGATTTCTATGGAATGACTCAGCTTTCAAGTGCTCTATCACATGTGAAGGTCACCAGAGCAACAAGGATTTAAACAAAAGATGGGGATGGAGATCCCAGTAGCAATTTTATCCTATTTAATTTTCCTTTTATCTCAGGAAAGAAATGCATTGCTGAGTCATGCAATGCTAATATGTGCTTTATATGCCTGATCACAGGTTGCTCCAACTTTATCTTACAAGTCCTAATGCAATCAATAATCCAGCCTGTACCGAGATAACTGTTCTCTTGGATGGTGTTACTACATCCAAGAAACACAAATGTTCTTCCCACAGGGTAGCTGACCAATAAATGCCAATTTAGGTGTAGAATGGCATATTTAGAACTACAATGCTCTGCAACAAAATTCCCAGAGAGGTCAAAGTAATTCAGAAACCAGCTTGCAGGTTTCAAAGGAACATTTCAAAAGACCTATATACTCTCCAGCTCATATAGGAACATCTGTTAATAATCTTTTTTTGGATAGATGTTAGAAAATACAATTCTGTTGCACATACAGTTTGGTTCCACACAGAAATTAAGTACTGTGCATGATTTGTTTAAAAAATATGTTCTGTG
Source organism: Eulacestoma nigropectus (assembly GCA_013397775.1). NCBI lineage: Eukaryota > Metazoa > Chordata > Aves > Passeriformes > Eulacestoma > Eulacestoma nigropectus. Next base: position 498,869 of record VZTE01001628.1, on the reverse strand, counting down.
CTTCTTATATAACACATTGACCTCCAAGTATGCTTTAAAAACTTGTGTAACACACCACGTAACAGGAAATCACAAAAATGATCATTAAGTTCCAGCAGGTCCTCTCTGTTTCTCTGTATCAATCCAGAACTGACTAATAAAAATCTACTGCTATGAAATCTCTGCTTAGGAAAGAATGAATCTGTCAATTTTAATTTAACTTCAGATTATTTTTGTTCCTTAGTTTGCCTCACACTGCATTTTTTGATATAGTCTTTCCTTCACTGTACACAACTCCTGCTGAGGCAGCTGTGTATAACTACCTTTGTTGATCAGTTTTGTTTCACCAAACTTCAACTTCATTATGAGTAAGATAAATATCCTATAAATATTCTTCATTTTCCTTGCTTTACCTTCATGAGGAAAGTCTCCATTTTCTTCACATTTTAAAAGAAACAATAACTCCAGAAGAGAGTATCTGTCAGACACAGTTACTGTCAATCAGTTTATCTACTGCCTAATATTCTGCTGGACGTATGGCAATGGAAATACAAAAGATTACATACAATTAAGAAAAGAAACCACCTACAAAAGCATTAAGATAACACACAAAAAACATGTTTTCATGGGTCAGGCTTTGTAGGTCTTGATTTGGAAGGCTCTCCTACTCCCTTGCACGAAGAAATGACAGCTGCTACAGAAAACATCAAAGTGTCTGTCCTTATATAATTTTGAGACTATTCCTGCAGATTTCTTCCAATTTATTCTCTTTGTACCAGGTTAAAGATGCCTTATCTGCATTTCAGCCAGGACAATCAGTATTAAATCAGTTGAAGACTAACATTTGAATTCCCATGCCTAGGATTCACACCATAAGCACGTGGGAGAACTGGTGTAGCCATTAGCTTTGGCAGCTGCTGTGTCAATTATTGGAAGTACTTCACTGATTCATTTTATTAATCCTTTCAACAAAAACACATTATATAAATTTCAATTCATGCTTTCATTGCTCATCACTCCAACTAAAAAATGCACCCACAAAACACTGAAGAGATACATTGAATCAGTGCTATAGCCATGAATATTCAGCAGATAATTAGTGATTCACAAATTAGTCAGTCCAGACACTGTCTAACATTAAAAACATTTTTCTAATATCTCTGAAATAGTGAGATTTTAAAGGTGCATTTGATACACACAAAACCTCATTATGTCTGATATAATTTGCTCTTAAAAAGTAAGAAAAACGTGGTTTTCATAAAGATACTCTGTGAAGGAAAAATTATGGAGGATTATGTAGGTAATATTTAAATCATGCGATCTTCAAACTACTTTCATACCACTTGTACATAAGTGTACAGTATGCTTGTTATAGATTTTGCAAAATTCTGTACAATAGACTGGAGGAGAGTCAAACCTTTCAGTTGCATTTTAGTCACTACTGGGGAGAAATGCAAACATAAATAGGACAAAGGAATTTCTTTGCTACTTTAATGAGTTTCTGGTATTCCAATTCAACCTCACATTTCCTTTTTCTCCAAAAAGAAAAATTATGGCCTAATTCTAGAATAATTTCTGAACAACTTTGATTAAAGAAAATACTGACTCTTTCATTCTTGGCATGAAATTAACTCTGGAAAAGCTATCAGCATAAGAGATGGAAATCTAGGCAGTCAGAAGTATCCTAAACACTGCCTGTGAATGATGGAAGTCAACTAATGTTATTTCCAAAGTTAGAGTTGCCCTAACATAATATTCTTCTGAAAAACTAACTATTCTGATAAATCTTGTGTTGGTCCAATCTCTGACCAAACTATCCATTCACATTTTTAAACTGCTTTCATACCATTCAGGATTTTGACATACAATAAGTAATAATATCAGGTAACTATTTATATCCTGAGACTTTGGATTCAACCGAATCACTGATTTTCCTCCAGCAAAAAAAGCATTTCTACATGAAATTCCTTCTACAGAGAGCCTGGCTGCATCACCTCACCTGTGGGATGTGTGTTTTGGGATTTGAAGAGGCCCACCACACTTTTTCCATGAAAGCCCCCAGACCTCAGCAGCAGAGTGCTGTTTTTAGTGTTCTTCCAGCAGACAACGGGCAGTCGATTGTGGCGGTAACAGCGAGCCACCCTCTGCAGGCTGCTGTCCTGAACAGACTGAGGGACCACCAGCAGCCCAGGATAACTGCATTGACAAGAAGGTGAAGAAAAAAAAAAGGAACAATTAAAATTGCTTTGAAAATGCTTAGCAGCAATGAAAAAAAAAAATCCTAAAATTACAAGCTGAAAATATGACTTAATGAAAATACACCTTAACTGTTAGAATTACTTTCATTTTTAAAGTAATTTTTAGTCCAAGCTTAGCAAATACGTTAATTTAAGCAAACTGCATTTTCAATAGCAATTGAATTATGAAAAATTTGTAAGACTATCACTACTAATCATTTTCCATTTAAGGTTACATTTATTTGGTAGTATTTTTCTTCTTAGCACATCTCTTACCTGTCACTATAATGAAGCCATATTTTTGAGCATGACAGAAAACAGAATTTTGAGGTATGCAAATGATGCAGTAGATTTGTTTTGACATTTGTATAGGAAATGTGAGAATTGAAAGGAAAGCATGTTAGATTGCCTAAAGTATCACAATGAAAAAAATAGTTTTTGGTTTACGGAAAAACACACAAGTTTTACAGTCAGATTCCTTGGAATAGTGTGCTTGAAACTGCATTTTTGTGTTCTTTTAAAAACACTGCAATACACTTAGAGATTAGGAAATCCACTGATATAATGCCTTTAAAGATAGAAAACACAACAAGATGGTAGTTGTGTTCATGTTAGTGAAAGAAGGATTCAAGCAATATGAAATATGATTTTCTATCTCCCCCAAAAAATTAAAAATCAACTTAAGTGCCAATTTCATATGTTATGAAGAAACTAAGATGAGGAACAGGAAATAGCTACTGCTTACTAAATAACTTTTATTCCCTCTACAATATACACTGTTTCTGCAAATTCAGTTCTTGGACATTTATTGAACTGCCCTCAGACAAAACAAATGTACATGGTATTTACAGTCTACACAGTAACCACAGTAATACAGCAGTAGGTAAGTATTTATATCCTGAGATTTGTAATTCATTCAGATATTTACTGTATTTCCCAAAAAACCCTAGAGAATGTTAAAAACTTGTGGGTTCAGGGGAGGAAAGAGTTGTTTGCATAATGTTCAAAGCATAATGAAAATGGACAGATTCCCTGCCTTCATCTGCATTGTACTCCATGGTGACTAAACAAAACCAGTACTCTACACAAGTCAGAAAACAAGAAAGGACCTAGTACTTTTCTTCTGTGCCCTTCTTCCTGGCAATTCCATCGTCCATAATGAAAGCAATGACCAGCCCAAACTGGCTCTAGAGAATGCAAATGTTTTCTGATATGACTCATGTAGATAGGCTTTTGTATTAAAAGGAATTTTTGTGGGCAGTGATAGTAAACTACATCAGCTTTCACAACAAAAAAAAAGGACTAAGTAACGCTGATGTGCTAAAACACAGCACGTGACTTTCAGCACGTGACAAACTTTTAAAGCAGATACTTTCATGAAGTCAATTGTAACACATATTTTTTAATTTGAAAAAAAATAGTTATTTATAATTGCTTCGGAAGCTTGCTTTTTTATTTAGGGACAGAAGATATAAAATATATTAATGCAGATATACATATATGTGTCTCTACTTTCAGCTACTTAAGTGAATTGGTAAACTCACCTCCTGCAAAGGGAATACATCCTGTTCAGTGCAGTTATTCTTAAGTATTCTGTTTTTGAGCGAGAAGAATTAGTGCTGATGGTCCCCAGCCCCAAACGCTGATAGTCCCTGAAACAGGCTCTTTCTACTAATTGCTCCATGGTTGATTTTTCTGATGCTTTCAGGGTACCACTGGTGTGCAGCTCATTGTCATCTGAAACTAAAGGTAAAAATCTTATCGGGGAGCCCAGGAGTTACACAGCAGACAATGCCACTTTCTTCTAAACAAGTTTGCCCTACTCTCAGTGATGAATGGCAAGATCCAGGACATGCAAACCACAGTTTATCAAATTTATGAACACTACAATAATATTTTAGTCAGCAAACCTGACTACTGGATGCAGTTACCTACTGTGCTCATGACTGGCATGGCTGATGTCTCTCTAGCTAAAATCCTGGAGAAAGTTCTCTCACATATTCACTTGAACTGAACTGAAGACAGATAATCTTTCTCTACCAATTTATGAATTCTTTACAAATTCATTACACATTCAAGATAAAAATCAACTGCATGATTTTTTTTTTTTTTTTTTAAACTATCTTCAGAAGACGTAACACTCTCTTTAAGGCTTGGTTCAGCCTAAGAAATGTTTCAGTGTTGTAATTTCACAGCAGATGACTGTTGGGCTCTGAATGTCTCAGTTTCAATGTCAGACAGCAGCTTTCTTCAGCCGTGCATATCAGCTGCCCTTTACAAAGCAGAAAAAACTTCAACCATGAGAGATAAAAAACTATGTCACAAGTTCAAACTACTCTGAAATTCAAGTCAAGCAAGGTCTTTGTACAAAACCTGCCACCTGCCTATTAGTGACACTTTCAACCATTTCCAAATACTTCGGAGAGCAGATTTACTGCTCACAGCATGTATCAGTTACTTGCTACCACCTGAAGCATTGAAATGTGTGCATATGAGAAGTATTTCTTCGTGAATGAGGCACTGAAAAGTATAAAAGGATTTACACTTAAAGCAGGACTTTACAAAACTGGAATTCCAAAGTATTTATAAAAATAAAAATTACAATATAATTAAAACTCTACAGGAGTAGTACCTCTACGATTTTTTTTCTGTGCATCTTAGTATAAAAGCTAAATGAATAATTTTCTTTGCCCTTCCAGCTAAAGAAAAAAAAATTCTCTATTTGATCTAAATAATAAATTTGAACACTTTGGATCTCTCCTCTTTTTCCTCTTTTTTTGTATTTGTCATGGTAAGAAAGAAGTCACACAACATTTGAAGTATAAAGTGCACTAATGAGAAATCAATTTAAATGAGTTTTAGAAATAATTTTTTTGAGTCATACAAAAGCTTGGTATTTAACAGTTTTGAACGGAAAGCTGTAACTGGCTCAGCTGAGGGTGCATTTTGTGAAATATTCTTTTCTAAACGGATTTTTCTCCCATGAAAGCAGGTATATTGGTGATCAGACTTCGCAAAACATTCTCCTGTGCATAAAAAAGCCAGAGCTGAGAGCTCCTATCCATGTCCTTAACCTGAAGAGGGAGATGAAGATACTTTGCTGTCTCAAGATTAACATGATTTACTTCATTTTGAAAAAACAAGGAATAATCCCTCTGTTTTACTGTTCTTGAGATACGACTATTTGCAGGTTTCACAGTGTCTTGTTTTATTGAACACACCAATATGACCACTGTAAGAAAAAGAATTTACTAATGATTTAGAGATTCTAAATTCTGAAAACGAAGAGATGAGGAGGAATTTGAGGGAAATTAGGTGTTCATTGGCAACAACTAATAACTACAGTACTGTGACCAGTTTTGGTAATCACATTGCAAGTTATATGTGGGCCAGCTAAAGAAGTCTGAGAGAAGAGCAATGAGGATGATCAGAAGTCTATCACGACTAATAAACAAAGAACTGAAAGAACTGCAGATATTTAACATCCAGAAAACAACAGAGAAATGTTACAACAGACCATGAATATATTATGCATTGCAATCAGAATGAGGGGAATCATCTCTTCTAGATGTATATAGTGGCAGAGTAAAATTGAAGGGTTTAAATTGATGATGATGTTTAGTCCTAAATCTCAGAAAATTAATTGTTTTCTCCAGCATTAAGGACAGTTAAAGTATTAGTATGAGCTGCCTAGAGTTGTGGAACCTTCACCTTTGAAAGCTTCTAAGAAGAAGTTAGGCAAACACCTATGAGGAACAGATGAAGTATGTTGATCTTGCCTTGAGGCAGAAAGGTGGAGTACTTGATCTCTTGAAGTTCCTTCCAGCCTTATCTTTAACATTTCTTTTTTAAGACAGTACATCACCTGCTGTAGATAGTTCATTGTTGGCAGAGCTGCACAGTTTCCTATACTTCAGTTTTTGAGACTTGCAAACAAGTCAAAATCAAAGCCAAAGCCACAGCAGTCAATATAAAAGGAATTGCAGGGACTACTCCCTGTGGCTCTCTGTGCTCTGTCTGAAGCAGAGGCACTGCTGTTGACAGCTCCCTGTCCCTGATGTGCCAGTGCTGCACAGAGAGAAAGGCAAACTCAGCCTGTGGTCACCTTAACACGTTCCCAGCCAAGACACCTGGAAAGCAGCAGGCCTGAAGACTCACAAGTTATGATTTTTTTTTTTTTCCCAAGGGAAGGAAAAAAGTGACTATCACTAATCTTGTATAGCACCTGTGTCCATGGAAGAATACAGTTATTTTGTATATCAGCAATGGAAAAACTCTTAAAACGTCATCATCAAGAGAATATGAATACACAGGTATGACTGTGCTTGGTGTCTCTGGGTGAAGGACACAAAATCACTCCAAAGTCACCCAAGTACAGCCTGCAGAATTGCTTCTGACCCAAAGAACATGTAATATCAGAAGACATGCCAACTCAGCACTTCAGGAAGATGCTGGAAATTCAATTAAGAACGTAATTTTTCAGCACTCTAAAGACATTCTGTATTTTCCAAACCTTTCCTTCTGCCTTTTTCTCATCACTTTATCTGGAATGAATGAAGAGAAACTATTTTTTATTTTTTTGTTATTCTTCCATTTCAGAGAGAACAGAGGCTTCAGTCCTGCTTTACACAACTTTCATACATCTGCTCATAAGTCACATAAGTTGCCTTGCTCAGTGATCAAATATTCAACAGGAAAATTTGGTTTGTTTGATGTTTGGAAGAAATTATCAATGTTTGAAGAACACTTCATTATCTGAGATTCCTATGGTTTTTTTAAAGAGAGAATGGTATGACAAAACAACACCTGTTTATCTACAGGAGAATCTGGTTCCCTCTAGTGGTTTATTATAAATTAGCAGTGGTCCAGATAAGGATATACAGACAACACATGGGAGGAAAAGAGGGTTTTTGGGGAAAGTCAAACTCCACACCATCACACAAACTGCACAAAGTACCCAAACCCCTTTCTACCTTCTACCTTAAAATTATCTCAACCAAAAATCTGGGAAGTGGTATTTTCAGTAGTAATGAGTTCTGCTGCTTTCAGAAATCATTTGTCAGTTCCACATCCACAAGAGTCTCCAATTTGCTCATTCTTGCACCTCACCAGTTACTGCTTTCTCATCATAGACTAATTGCAGATGTCAGATGTCTAGAGATAAATAGAAGCTGCAGCATGCTTCTGTGCTGTTTCATCTCCACTAGCATGATGTAAAAATGATCTAAAAGATATCGTATATAAATAGTTTGACAATTAAAAAATAATCTAGAACTTTGCTGTACCACTGACTTAAGTCAACTTCCTCTTCTGCCTCATCATTGCAAAAGAAAACACTCACTAAATGTACAGATTTGAAACTCTTCTCCTTCTTGTCTAGGAAGACCCTTCAATTTCTTGTTGAAGGCATTTCTCATTCAATATACCAGAATGGAAGCATAATAGGATAGACTTATTAACCAACATGGAAAAAAAAAAAGTCACACTCTTACCAGAGATATCATCATCTTCATTCCAGCCAGGGCGATTCCCTCGTTCCTCCACGATTGTGCCTGTCTTCTTCTTCAGTAAATACTGGCGCCCAATTGTCATTTTCCCAGCACGTTTCGCTCCCTTCACAATGCTTTTGGAGAAGGTGCTATAAATCCAAAGCAACAAAAATATTTGGAAAGATTCATATGATTCTGCCTAGTAGCATTTACAGATTTCTAAGATGAACGCAAATAAAATGGATTTAACAATTTTCCACTTAATACCAACAACTATAAACTTCAGAAAAATTGCTTCCTATATTAATTTTTAAACAAAAAAAGTGTTACTTTGCAATAAATTTGTGTCTTTTTTTTCTGTTGGTAATGAGTAAGAAGATATCATCTTTCTTTAGGTTTTTTTATTTTGCTAGTAATGTGATAAATCTAAAAAGTTGCCAAAGTAAAGGCAGGAAAGATAGAAATTACCTTTAAGTTTTAGGATTTCATTACTGTTTTGGGATTCTACTTTCCTGTGTCAACAATGCAATAATCAACAGAAAATCACAGGAGCTACCACTCTGGAATAGACTAATGATGCAGCTGGTCCAGTAAAAATTAATGTGTAACACAAAACTCGAAAGAAGACCCAAAGCTCAAACTCTAAATTAAAAACCAGTAGGGCAAATGCACAGGGTAAAATGAATCGTAATCCACACTAGGCTATAAGTGGGGAGGTTATTAATTATAAAGTAATACACAATTAGTCTTGTTCCCATGTTGGCATAGGTTGCATAGCTCAAGATGCTACTTCTCTTCTGCGTGTTTCAAAATGTAATAAGGTGCTTGTTCAAACCTACTGCAGCCAGAAATTTACATAAATAATGTAATTCCTACCCCAAATAAACAGCTGTATCCTACTAATTTATCTCTTACTCAGGAAATAGAGAGAGATGCCCAACAGCAATAACTTACTTTGACATTCCTGAAAACTGCCTGAATGATCTGCACTTGTGCAGAGCTTTCAGATTGTTCAGTGCATGGGGCTAATACAAGACAAGAACATCAGTAAGAAAAGGAAAGAAGAAAGACTGTACCGGAATGAAGTGTTCTTTTCTTTCTGTTTTGGTAGAATTATCTGTGGTGCTGTTTGCCCAGCTGCAAAGGCAAAAGTGCTGAAGATAGACTGAGGATAGCGGAACTTCATCAACTGTTTCTTAAAAATTTCCACCACTTCAGGACTTACTTCTTCATCAAATGCTACTTTAATTAACTGTGTATTAAAGACATGACACGTTAGAAGCTGAAAAAAAATCTGAGAACTTCAGAAATGGAAAGATTCTAAAATACATTAGGAAAATTCCAGTATTTTTGCAGTATTGCGCTCATCGGAAAATACAAATATATGTACATATACCTTATTTATTTTGAGGGCTATTAAATATTTTAGTAATTTTTTATTTCCTATTTTAAATTTATGTCCTTATACTAAGGTATGTCCACTAGGCAGCATCTGGAATTCTCGTAAGATCAAATACAAAATATTTTGGTAAATCCAAGTCGTAGTGCTGGCACTAAGACGTCTACAACAGTCCAAATTCTGGTCACATGGGACAGTTTAGCTGGGAAATAGTCTGCCAGCTCTGCCCCTATACTGGGAACTAAGGTTGGTAATGCACTTCAAAGACTCTCACCAAGCCAGCAATTTCAGCATTCATATGTCACAACCATTATATTTCTATTACTTAGACGTTCCAATTTTGGCCTCACTTTGCAAAGTATAGAAAATGGCTAATAACAAAAATGTGATAGTGAAATCTGCTCCTTAAAAAGGAAATAACCTTCTGCTATTCAACACTGATCCATCCACTTGACTAAAAATGCTTTTTTGAAAGGTTCTGGAGAAAAAAAAAAATCCCATCCAATCATCCTCAGCTGAAAGGAAGTCAACAATTTGGGGAAAGCAAATAAGAGACAGAAAATACAGAATCCATAAAAAGGCCCAAAAGAACTCTAAGAATGTGGAGAAGGCAAACAAAGAAATATTCTAGAGCTCTATTTCTGAGTGCATACCTAGACACCTTTTAAATTCCTTTGCTTGCCATCTAAGAGGTGGATTTCATCCTTGCTTTTCCAATTTCACTTGTTTTGTAAATACTTTCCAAATGACTAATGACTCTGTTGTTCTAGGACCTCCTTGAAAGGAGCTCTTCAATCTGAAGATCCAAAGTTTTAAAGATATGGAACAGCATAACTGCACACAGACCCATCTGAAAATCATAATTAATAAACAAAGGGGAGGGGCTATTTCATACTGTATTGAACCCTGGCTGTTACATAGGGGACAGGGAATAAACTGTTTGCTGATTGTTTTTGTTCTCATAACCTAACACAAAACTATGCTAAACAAAAGCAAAGATGATGTTTGACCCGAATCCAGCTCTGAAAACACAGAACTGTCTGTATTTATCACATCATTGAAGCATGCTAAGTATTCTGGTAAAAAGATTTCTGGAAAATAAAAGTCCTCTCAGAAGTCCACAAGAAAAACTTTTTTTTGCTTGTTTTACTCACTTGCATTCCTAATTTTGTGCTTTTGAATAGGATACTGAAGGATGATTAGCTAAATAATGTCCTTTATTGTACGGAACTAGTAAAATGCTATTCTGTTATGTTTTTGTGGTGTTTCCAAATATTAGTTACTGTTCTCAATGAAAATACGCTTCTGCAGTCAGTCAACCCAGCAAAGTATTTCATATCTTAAGCACTGCAGTCTACTTTCAGTCCTTGATATAAAATTCTTTACTTGCAACTTTCGATCTCTTAGGGTTTGACCATAGTTAAGATCAAAACCAAGAAGGAAAATTCAGGGAAGACTTCAGAGACTTCAGGATTCCTAATTTTTACAAGTCCATCTCTGTCAATTGCCCTGCAATACATACTTCTGTTGAACACATTGATGGGGATCCTACAGAAAATTCCAGGATCTGTGCCCTTCATATGGAGGCTCATTGGTTCTACCCTAAAGATTCCTGGAAGTGCAGCTTCCATGTGTGATATACTATGACTTTCTGCCATGGATTTTAACAGAAAGCTGGTGAAGTGACTAACCTTGAGAAGAAAGCAACACTTAAAGCTTTTCCATATTGATTCCATGTAGCTGGACAAGAGAGAAAATAGGTTCCCACTAGCCTGCCTAGGCCTCTACTTACATGAAGGGATTCTGGACCCAAACCAGCCCTTTACTGGATCCAAAATAGGTGAGGAAAGCAGTGAGAGAAATCCAGTGTGAAAATAGCAACACTCTGTAAATATCAAGCGGGCCAAGAAATGCCAGGGTTTCTATGAGTTCCGCGTTGTCTATTGACCTTACAGGGCAGAAAACCGGACTCTTCACAAACACCAGGGCAACGTGCTGCTCGTAAATATTTCGAGCTGACTGTAGCCACATAAATTTTCACAAAACTTCCTTTTACCTGAAAGGTGGCTGAACTGATCTGCAGCCCTTCCTGCATGCTCTGCTGCAGCTGATTCTGGATACTGATCTTCTTCTCCTTGGTAACAGAGGCGACAGGAAAGCTCCGGATCACGGTCTGCTCCCCAACTGAGGATACAACACACAGACACTTGTTAGATCACAGAATCAGGTTTGCTCTGCTCACATTGTTATCTGAATAAACAGGAGTGAGTAAGTACAAAGCACCATGAACATAATGGTACAGGATTCATTTCAGGCAAAGTACCTGAAAAGCTGGCAAATTCCTAAAGCGTCATTTGTAATCTGAATTCCTGCTTTATTTCAGCTGTGATTATTAGACAAATATTCTCCTTCCTTCTGAGTGTTTCTACATAACAGAAATGCACCCCCAAAATCCAGGTTGGTAGGGGGTAAAGAAACAATTTCAAGTTTATTCAGATTTCATAATGCAATATATAACTTATAAACAGAAATTATATACTTTGATACCTTTACATATGACCATGAACTTTCCACAATAAATTTATACTTCTGATTGACAATCTGCTTCGAAATGGCACACGTTAAATCATGAAAATTTATCATTCAGAAGAGCTGACATATTAAGAAAATACTGTATTTACAAGAAATAATTTTAGATAGAATACCAACTCATTAATATTTTTCCTTTCACTTGCTCCCAGTGTCTGAAAAAAACTGTTTAATGATGTTGACGCTTGAATAGGTGGACAGGCCAGCTCAAAATCCTGCCTATCTGAAGGACCATAATTATCACTCTTTGGCTTTTCTTACCCAGTTGATCATGAGGAGTGCCTTTAAATATAATTCTGTAAGTGGTAAGGAACAAAGCTCCTTCAGCAGGGAGGATATGAGGACCTCCAAGCAGCCCTCCTGTGGCTTCCTCTCTGCCATCAGGATCCAGCAGCACACGGAGACCTTCACAAACAAATTCTTCTCCTGGCAGTAAAGTTGGCCGTAGAATTTTGGGCTGATGCAAATAAATCGAAGTGTAAATCAGTGTTATACCTCAGGCTAGTAATAATATTTGGTTTTAAAAGCTTCAAAACAAAATTGTTATGACATTGAGTCCAAAGAAGGGAGATGGAGTTTGGACTCAAAGAAGAGAAATGGGTCTCAGAAAGCAGTGGGCATGGAACAGCTTGTTTATGATCAGAAGTCTGGCTGTACTAGTTTCATAAGTTCATATTTCATGAGACCAAAGCCAAGCACTTTATTTACCACTGGTGGAAATTTTCTATTAACGTTTTGATGTTTCCTCATAACATTATGAGAGGAAAAAAAGATGACTAAATTTCGTGATTCTAATACTTGTGAAGAATGCAAATATGTTTCGTAACACTTGCCTTCTGTATTGGTGGAAGCCTCCTACTCTCACGATGGACAGCCTCCAGAGTCTCTATGTGCATTGCTACAATGCCTGGAAAGCAGTAATACCATAAATGAAGTCTCACACAATGTGAAAGAGAAAACTGCCCTGTAATTAAACTCTGATAATTCTGAAATTCTCATGGAAATAATTATCTGAGATTCAACAGCAATTACAGTCTGGAAAAGAAATCTAATCTATTTGAAATCTATCTCAAAGTAACTCCAATTAGAAAGTGCATTTGTTTAATTAGGAAAAGGAAAAAGAAAGACTACAAAGCTCCTTTTTGCGACAATTCCTACCTGGTATCATGCAGTGCAGACCCTTGATGTGATCCTGTGTGACCCCACTTTCTGTGCAAACCTTGTCAATGAATCTGGTGATGAAGCGCACGACTGCGTTTGCAACATCATTGTTCTCCGAGTCCTCAAAGCCACTCTCAGTGTCATAACTCTCTGCAACACTGCCTGCAATGCTAAAGGCAGAAATAAAAGCAGTAACAAGTGTGAACAATTCAGCTGGTGATGCACATACAATACCTGGATAGACAGACAAGCTGTGGGGGCTTTTTTCTAGCTACAATTTGCAAACTTTGCTAAAAGCATATGATGGTACTACAGTTACATTGTACTTTCACTGCCAAAACTTCATGAATGATGACAGAGGACAATTTTCTCTCCTTGAGTCCAGCAGAGATAGGGCCATAAGGGAAAAAACAGCTTTCTGGAAGTGAGCTCTGTCTTCTCTTCATAAAGTCAAGTAAAGTATTTGCAACCCGTGGTCAACAAATATCCAGTTATTTAGTGAAAGATACATTAAATGTATATTTAGGTTGCAGAACAAAGCAATCAAAAGCTAGAAAGATCATAAGAAAAAGTTTTTGTGCATTAGATAAGCAAGCAAGTCAGTGGGTGATGTACTCTGAATGTCTAAAAATGCCTCCCATAATATTAGGGGCCAAATTCATAGATTGCAACATACACCACAAGCAGTCTACTGAGCGTGTCCTAATGCCGAAGATTAGAGGTGTTTAGTCAGCAGAAATTAGTAACTCTGGGGAGTGTCATCCTGATAGCCTGTCTTTTACTTCTTGTTAGTGTTCTCACATAGTGTTCTATAATTTTATCAAGCGGGAATTCGTACAGAGAGGTGATAATGAAGACAATAAACAAAGAGGGAGGAAGGCTTGTTATAAAATGTCCTGGATTTGCATGCTAGGGAATGAATGTAACTCGTGTTATACTCCTACTGCTTCCTTAGTAATTTAACCTTTGCCACTGTGGTTTAGCCCTCTTGCTTTTTGTGACCTCAGTGCCTTTTCTTCCTTGCAGCTGTTGCACAGAAATGGTGATTTTAAAGATGCTATACAAATGCCTTCTTGATTTTAGGTTCATACTTTTTTCAAATTATATAAAAACTAACAGACTGGGTTTGGGGCTCCTGTTTTCTTCCTCACCAAACCACGTTTGTCTTCAACATCTGCATTACCAGATTAAAGATTCTTACTTACAATACAATGTTCCTTTAAATAGAAGTAAATCACTCCAGACAAAGTTCTGTTATTTGAGAGGAATCATGTTAAGACTTCTGCTCTCCTTAACTATTGAACTTGAAAGGAAGTGAAGATATTGAAATAATGTGGTATTTAGAGTAAAGTCATTTTGCAAGCCGTGGCCCATCCTGACAGATGAGCACTGGACTCGGATACCCACCTGTTTGTGACAATGCTGTTGCTTCCACTCTCCCAGTCCCCAGTAGCTGATGTTCTCAGCAGCTTGTTCTTACTTGTATCCAGTGGTACCAGCAGGTAGACCATGAGGTTGGCAAAATGAATGGCCTGGCTGAAAACTGTGCTTTCCTCATTCTGGACTAGCTCCTGCTGTGTCTGTTTATTAAGAGTTGGCCATAACCTCAGCTGCTCAGCAGCCAGGTCCATTGCTGTCTTATCCTGGTCTGCAGCAGTTTTCTCCTAGAAGACACAACAAAAGAAATATAAAGACATAGAAAATGATAAAGCTATAACTTAAAAACCAATGCTGAGCCAAAACTTTATTTATTAAATTGCTAATTAGACTTCTTCATTTAACTTAGATATTCATTTAAAAAGAAAGAGCAAATAACTACCCTCAATAGGGTTTAAGGAGAGTTATGATTATGGGAACTGAGCCTTGAGAGCAGTTTACTGAAACGCAGCAGTAGCACAACATGGGCAGACTAAATAATATAATTTCTTTTAAGATCTTTTTTATGCCATACGATCTTCCATGTTTCTTCAGAGTGGTTTACTGATTTTAACATAGCTGCTCTCCTCAGCTTATCCACTTAGCTCACATAAGAACAAGCATAAATCAGATTGAGAAATAACATGCAGCTCTTGGCTCGATGCTGGCAATATTCTCCAAATTCCTAGGATGTTCAGGTGAGGGAAGCTTTTATATAAATCGTTTCCAGACCAGCTGAAACATTCATGTTTTTTTATGTTGGAGTCCAATTTTAGCATTAGCTTGAAGCAAACTCGGTAGATGGCACATTGTCAAAGTAGAATAAAGGAATCTGGCAGCTGATACTAGTGACCTAAAGCCTGATGTTAAATTAATGAATGACTAGGTGTCTTGCAAATGCTTTTCCCACACTAAGTTGAGCTAACATCAAACTATAATGCTTTGCAGATAAATGTAAATTTCTATTATTTCTCATATTATTGTATACTGTGTAATATGGGAAAAAATGTAAGAAAAATACATAAAATTGAAAAAAATCCGTAACTTTCTGAAACTTAGGAGACATTAAAATGTGAATAAAAATACTGCTTTAATATTTTATTATATTTTCCTACCTTTTGTTTTAACTGTACTGCATGGTTGTCATCTTTGGCTGTAAGGTAGAGGGAGCGAACTTGATTTTGCACGTTGCTATAGAAGGTTGTTTCCCAAAACTGTTGGTTAGTCCAGATAGGATGATCTTGTACACAGGTGTAAGCAAACTGACTAACCCCAGGTGCTAATTTCTGAAAGCAAAAAATGTGCAAAGTTGACAAATCAGTCCTATTATTCAATTTCTTTTAAAGGCTATAACTTCAGAACTGACACACTCACTCACACACACACACACACATATATATATAAGTATGATTAGTTGTATAGACCGAAATATGAAATGTATCAACTTTTGTACTGCAATATGGGAAAGAGAAATTATCTCCAGTTTTGTGCCATTCAAGAAATTAACATAAAAGGAGGTTGTATACAAGTCTAATGCCAGTGCAAGGCATGGTTTTCTTGATTTAGAGTAGAAAAATGAGAATCGAGATAAGAATTTTATGGTAACAGTACAGAACACATTTGTAATATAAAACATCTTCCTTGCCAACAAACCACAGTATTTTTAATAACCTAGTTGTACAACACAGAAACAAGTATTCAAACAGATGAAAATTATTTCTCATTTAGAAGTCAGAACTGCAGTAATGAAATTTAAAGTAAGTGTCAACTGAGTCCTTCCAATAAACTGCATTTGTTGCAATAGCAGAAGATTAGATAAATTGTTATCTTCAGAGTTATTTGCTGAACTGTATGACCCAAATCCAGTTCTTGAAAGAGTGCTAATTTGGTTATTTCTTTGAAGTCACAAGGGTCTGGATCACTGTAAAGTCTCAAACAAACCCAGAATTGTTACAGCATTAGTCATTATGAATGAACCATTTTTTTCAAGTACATCTATTTATTCAGGTTGCACAAGTCTCCCAGGGAGTTGTTTAATATTCTTGATAACCACATACAAAGAAAGGAAATTTATTTCAATGACCTGAATCATGAAGAATGAAATCCTTTATCACATCTTCTTAGTTTTTGATAAAAGAAGGCCACAAAAAACCTGTGTTGTATACTGCATGTAGCAAAGCAGCTGGTAATCTAAATATGTGCTTATGATTATTTCTGCAGCAGAACTGAAGAATAAAGTATATTACTGGGTGCCTCATTTAATGACTATCACTCAGAATACTACCCATACCTGACACACACATTATATCTAGAACTTAAATTTTACTGTAGTGGCTGTGTTCTAAATCACTTTCCTGGAGAGCATGAATACTACTCAATTTAGTATTTGTAATTGTAGAATTGTACAGAACAGTCAGTACTTATAATACTTCCCTAGCTGGCACTTGGGCATTCAAATGGAAGGGCAGGAAATTACAACCAAAAATTTTGAAGTCTGGTTTACAGATTTCCGGTTTTGCAATTCTTCAAACTGTGTTTTCCTCACTATGCTCTTCCAAGTACAGCATGAACTGAGAGGCCTGATCATGTGCCATGCACTTATTCCCTATCAAAGGTCCTTGAAAATTCTGTATCTGAGGAAATGGTATGTGACATGCTAATACAATTTACCCAATTGAAGTGCCTTTTTTCTGCTTAGCCATCTAAAAGTGAGCAGCATAATTTTGACTTGATCATGCAGAATTTCATCAAAAATTCTTGGTAACCTGTTAAGAAATCTACATCCATTCAAATAATGTTAAATGTGACTTTGTTGATTCCATACAGACTGAGAGAGCAGATATCTGGTTGGTTGAACAGATGCCCAAGTTTCAGTTGTGGTGCAGTTTATGGCAGATCATAGGAAA
Organism: Eulacestoma nigropectus; assembly: GCA_013397775.1. NCBI lineage: Eukaryota > Metazoa > Chordata > Aves > Passeriformes > Eulacestoma > Eulacestoma nigropectus. The sequence continues at coordinate 481,693 of VZTE01001628.1, read as the reverse complement.
CGGTAACTGATCTCCCACGCCTGATGCAGCTGTTAAATCACAGAACAGGTCAGCACAAAGAGTGTCCTACTGATCTTTGTAGGGACTGCTGGACATCCCTTGAAAAAACCTAATCACACAAAAGATACACCACAGGGCCCACAAACTGATCTGGCCCAATCATTGACCTATGTCAAAATCCAGATGCACAAAACCTGTGTTACAGAGGAATAGGGATGATGGGTAAATGATGGAATAAAAATACAGACAACATATCTCAAAAGCAATGATTAGTGCTAAAGCCATACCATGACTTTTACTTTGATTTATTATTTGTTTTGTCACTGGCATTGAATTGCCAGTCACAACAGATCTGCAAAAAGGGAGTACGAACATCAAGAAGAGGGGGAAGGAAAAAGGAGAAAGAAAAGCAAAAGGGGAAAGGAAAAACAAAAGGAGAAAGGAAACAAAAAGTCTGTTCAAGCCTAGCTAGTTGGTAGGGTTAACTCATGTCAATTTATGCAGTAAATGCCACACAAAGAAGGAACTGACTATTGACCTCTTCAGTTGCCTTTGATGCCTCAACCCAAATCAGGTAATTGTGTAAACTGGGTAAAAAGGGGGTGATCTTTGACACAAACTCAAAAGGAAGTTTAAGCTCCTAATCCTGTGTCTAAAGAAATAAAAACAAGATATTATGATTTTAACAGGGGGACAAACGTGACAGGAAAGCTGAGGGGCTTTTAGATGCTCTTCCTGTGCTCATAATTTAAAATCATGAACAGCCATGTACGAAACATGATTTTTAAGCAATGGAGATTTATGTTCAAATATAACGACATAAATCAACACTGACAATAATTCCTAGACCAAATAAAAAAAGCTTGTTTACAAAGGCATGAAAGAAAACACATCAAAAAAGCTTAGTGATCACAAACATTATCCTTCTCATCACCTGCATGTGTTGAAACAAATGGCAAAACCTCATAGTGGCCAGAGCACAGAATCAAAACCAGGACTTGCAGTTCCTGGCTCTGCCAGTTATTTTGGGCAAAATCACTTTGGATTCCCTGCTTGTTTGGGTTAGTTTGTCTGTAAAAAAAGCAGTAAGAATACCAACCTCAAGAAGCACACTGTTGTTCCTATGCAGTCTAAATCCACGGACTAAAAATACTCTTGGTACAAATATAAGCATTCCATGAAGTTTGCAGTGTCTATATTCTCTACCCTGAGAGTGCTTAGTCAGCCCATTTCCCTAGAATGGAAACTCATCTAACACATCGAAAGGGCCCCAATGTTTACTGCTGCATTCAAAAGAATTTGCTCAGAATTTCTCCAATTTAAGTACAACAGTAGTTTTGTGGTTTTTACATCAAGGAATACTACATGCAAAAAACATATCTTCACCTAGCTCTCCACAGGGCAGCTAAACTACACTGATATTCGTGCTCTTTCCCTCTGTCCCAGTAACTCACTCCTGCCAGACAGAATGAACACAGGAGGCAGCAAAAGAATTTCCTACTTATAAGGGAGGATTTAGGGACTGACAGCTTGAAAGAGACCCCAGAAGAACATAATAAAAATAGTTCTGAACTGATGAAGTCATTATTCTAAGGCCGACAGTATGACAAAAAGAGCATTGAGGTGTAAATTGTAACAACCAACAGAACATCAGTTAATTGCTGCAAAGGACACTGAGACCTTTAAATAGATTAATGAAACTTAAAAACTCCTGAACACTCCCCTCCCAAATTCCCTATGAAACAGACCTTACCCCCATCAAAATAATTAATTACAAACTACAGTTGGTGAAAACACAAGGTAGGTTTGGGACCTGCTATGTATGACTATATAGGCAACTTCTTGAATTCAAGAATTATCTTTCCATGATTTCCACCTTACTGAGGGGTACTGGATAACATTTGCCTAGAATTTTTTCCCTGTTTTCCGACGCTGGATAGTTCTGATTGTGAAAATGATACTTGCAGCTCAGTAAGAAACGTGCACCAGCTCCAAGACTCCCAAACTTGCTGTGAGGCGCAGGTCCTCAAAGAGCTTCTCTATAACATTGTATTATCTAGATTGCTTGTTTCTGATAAAGAAAAGCATGTGTTGTGCTGATCACTCAGCAGTTACTAGCCTGTACACCACAAAAGCTTAAAGTAGGAAGCAAATTTATTATAGCAAAGGATCCAGCTATTGATTGTGAAGTTGGAAAATTATTTTCAAAACAAAAAGGATAAAAAACAGAATATGAATATACCTAAGACTGCTCTTTTCTCACAGGATTTTGCTGCATGTCTCTCACTTATGGAGGTGAAGGGGCAAACTCAGCAGTGCTCTATTTTTTAGAGAAATCGGGTTTACTTCAGAAATAAAGTGTATTTCTGTCTCCAACTGACAGCCTGAGTTACTGGTTTGGATATACTTGGTGAGAAAATGAAGCAAAACAAGTGAGAAGGAAGGTGTTGTTGAATGCAAGGAGTAGCTTCCTCCTCAGCTCCTCGAGGAATCACTGGCTGTGGGTTATCCATCTGGCCTCTGTGAGGAAGCTACTGAAGCACCTTTGCTTGACAAAGCTCTTCCTCTCCTGTACTGGTTACAGTTATCCCTGGAACCTGCGAGTGCAGGCTTAGAGATCATCAGGACACAGTGGCATTGCTAATTTAAAGAGTCTCTGAGCTGCTCAGATAAACATCCAGTCAGTCACCACCGACTGCACATCGTGAGTAGGTACCACTTACTGCAGGCAACAGCCGCCCCTGCCCAAGTGATGCAAACTAAATTCTGCACGTGAACATGTTCTACGAGCCAGTCCTGCGTTCACATCTATGCTGTGCCCACACAGATCCTGGTAGATCCAAAAAGACTTCGAAGTTGTCCCCCAGGATCAACCCACATTGACTGACCAGCAGGACCGAGCCTTATCTACACACTACTTGCAGATAACACATCACAGAATCACAGAATGGCCTGGGTTAGGAGGCATCTTGAAGATCATCCAGCTCCAACACCCCTGCCATGGGCAGGGACACCTTCCACTAGACCAGGCTGTTCAGAGCCCCATCCAACCTGGCCTTGAACACTCCCAGGGATGGGATATCTACAGCTTCTGTGGGCAACCTTCTCATGTCTCATCACCCCTACAATAAACAATTTATTCTTATTATCTGTTCTAAATCTACCCTCTTTCACTTTAAAGCCATTACATGCACAAATATAATTGTATATGTATATGTTTCCAAGTCTGACTGTGTGCTGCATGGATAACATCAGTCAAAAAATTCAATTCAAGGAATGGTTTTCCTACTTGGTCTAAAGTATAAAATTATATCCACATGTATTGTGCACACAAATGTGGGGAAAGGTCATAAAAGCACGAAGGAAGAACGGCAAAACTTCTGTTAATTTCTATTTTACTGCTTCAGAGAAGAAAGGTGAAATACTAAATTGAGCTTTGTCTCCAACCTGAGTATCTCATCAACAAAAAAGAAAACAATTTGTCACCTCTCCCGCCTTCAGAAAGCCATCAAACCAGACCCAAGATTGACTTCTATTTTAAAATAAAATTAGTAGTAAAGTGGTCCATTACACTGTTTATCTACTATTATTTCACCATGAAAAATAAAAGGAAGGTCAATTCACTCATAATTCAGCGCTACCAAATCACAGACAGGTACACGAAACCAGCAGAGGGCAATAGAATTCTAGAATTTTGCAAAAATGGGATGTAATTCTGGATGAAGCTTTATTTACTGTATACATTTTCTGGCAAAAGTCACTTAAACATCTAATTACTCATGGTCTCTAATCCTAGATTCCTGAAGGTCATGGGTAATTTACTAGACATTACTTAAAGCCATAAAGAATAACTCAGATTTCTACATAGATGTATCAAGATAGATATATGCTAATATAAAGTCCCCTGTAACATTAAATAATACAGGTAATAACATACTTCTTTCTCCAAAGAGATAAAAAGAGATTTAAATAGTTCTGTTATACAAAGAAAGAAAGGAAACTAAAATAATCTAAAATGAAGTATGTTCAGATCCCACAAAAAAGAGAGAAGACATTTTCATACCAGAACTTCACAGTTCTAAATAAGGTTAAACTCCAAGAAGTGGATAAGAAATAGTTTGATTTTTCTCCCTCTATACAGCACAATAAAGTTTTGATGGGTTAAATCCATTAGTTAAGATACAGATATCACAAATTCTCAGTTGAGGTGCTGAATCCATCTAAAGAGTTTTTCTAACTTTGACATGATTATTTTGAAAGTCTCCTAAAAATTCACTGAACCCCTTTGGATCAGGTAGTTCAGCAGTGAGTGTACACCTGTGCGTGCACTGGAATGGTGGCATTGGCTCTACCCACAAAAATAACCCACAGCAACAGAGTTGTTATCCAGGTCTGTGCTCAGAGACAAATAAACCCTGTAAATCTCACAAGTTTATGGGTTTTATCTATGTTCAAATACTGGTTCTTAGAATTATTGACGACCCGATACGTAACTTAAAGCCCAGCTAAACAAAGCATCTAAGTAACCTCCCAAGGGGTAATAAAGTAACAATTTTTAAGTTCTTCCATCACTTCATTCTAGGAGTTCTTTAATTACTATTTTCCTTCTTCTGTGGCAGCTTTCACTGTCTTCAGTGGTGAAATTCCTTCTGAAGTTCTCTCAGTATACAGCATTTCCTTGTCTGAAGAAACTATTAAAACAATAGTCCTCAAGCAGCCCTCAAGAGCAGGATGAGCAAATTTGAAAGATGTATGGGTACAATACAGAATATGAACGGAAAATTCATAAAATTTTAAGAGTAGTAGATCTCATCTTGGCAACACAAATTATATATATACACTACGTGGTTCAGGTGAAAGAAAGAGGATGGGCAAAATCAGAAACCGCATTTATTATGAAGAATTCTGAAAGTAAGAACAGGAAAACGGAACTTCTTGCACTCTGAGCTAGGCCACTTGACAGATTAAACAAAATCCAATCTGATCAACACACAAAAAAAATGACTGTGGAGGTGCTGAATGGAAGGGCCTTACAGAGCAGGACATTGCAAGGAACAGTTCTGCCGAATGGTAAGATGCAGTTTTGGCATGTGCAGTGCACGAGGAAGAGCAGAGCCACACACCTGGCCTGTGAATTCTTATTGGCACAGTGTTATGACACTCATGACAACGAGCTGATGTGGCATTCACAAACTGAGAGAGCTGTGGTGATTCAGAGGAAGCCAAGAAGAGCATCCTACCAAGAATTCCAACTGTAGGTACTGTCATGAAGGGTATAGAAGCAGCAAATGGAAAAAAAACGCAGGGATATGGATGAAAACAAGAGTAGGAGACAGAAACTTCAACTATGGGCTTAAATCACTTGGATGCGTTAGGAAGAAAAGCATTTGTGACACCTCAGTTCTTTGGTCACACTCAGTTAAAACTGTTGATGAGATACCTAGGATAGCAACTGAGACACTCACACAGAAGCAGGCAATACACACAAATATATCAGCAATTTCTCTCCCTTACCATCTGTAAGCATTTGCCCTCCTGCGGAAACATAAAATAATGCTGCTCAAATCATGACGGATAATAATGCTACAATGAAACGGAACTCAATGAAGGAAATTGTGTTTTCATACAGAAAGTTCCATTCTACTGGGATAAGGACGTAGTGATGAGGAGGCAAAGTTGAACTTACACATATGGAAAACGCATGGGGGACTCTGTTACTTCATTTACATTCCTTCATTTTAAGGTCAGAAGCTTTAACAGAATTTTAATTAAACCACCAGAAATTCTTTCATGGTGAAAATTCTAAGTGAATCAGAATTTCTGTAACACTGTAATCCCCCCAGAAGTAACAACGTAAAGAGACAGGCTATAACTAAATAAAAATTGTTAAACCAGTGTTACGTGTCATTTCTCGAAAACAAGCTCAAGTGAAATCAGTTACAAATGATGTGATCCAATACTAGTGGAAATGCAACAGAAAGCTTTCTCCTTATTCTAGGAGATAGTGGGTCAGTTCCTCAGTTACAGAAATTTACTACAAAATTTATTTTTACGTCTTATTTTAATTGGGGGGAATTTCCTTTTTCTTCCTGACCAAGTACTTCCTCCCACAAACCACTAAGGAAAGGAACTACAGATTGGTAAACACTCTTCCATGTTTCCCATGATGTTATCATTCTGGTAAAGCCAGCTTCTTCAACAGAGCAAAGTTACCACAGTAGTTCATTTCCTGAATTCCTTGTAAAGACACGTTAAAAACATTCTCTAGTTAATCTCTCCTACTAGTATGCTAACCTGCTGTATTATGCTTTCCTTTTTCCCTCACCGAAAAATAGTTTTGGAAGTGAGATATTCTCTACTGCAAAGACATAAACTGTATTCTACTGGCATGTATTATGTATCCATTCAGAACCAAAGTGCACAAGTTAAAATCTTAAGGATCAGAAATGACATTTCGGCACCTGTGTTTGTTTGCAAGGGATACTGCAAAACCACTCGATCACAGCTAACAAGAATCCTCAGATTCCTGTTTTAACTTGAAAAGTATGTTTGCTTTTACAAAAATAATTTACTGAACTATAATATTTCTATGAAAAGAACTTTTAATGGATGTAATAAAAACTTTTGACTGGAGGAATGTTTGGAAATATTGACAGAACTTTGACCATTGCCTTAAAAATCCTCTTCTATGACCCCACTCACATTCATAAACACCTGCCAAGTAACCACATTATCCTCTCTCAAAAGTCAATAAAATACTGCTTTTAGGTCACGTCTATAAAACTTCAGCACTAATTAACCTTCTGGTGGACACAATCACCAACAGTAATGATGACTATTATGAATAATGACGACTGTCATGAATCATGAACAATAATGATGACTCCACAGCTTCCTTCCAATGCTTCAAACTGCCTGGCTTCAGGTATTATTACTTATTTCAAGTACATATTGTAAGCTCTTGAGGGTAAGTATCTTCATTTTTCTGTTCTTTTGTGCAAAAGCAACACCAGCAGTTCTGGTCCACAATTAAGGCTCCTGGGTTTTCCAGGAATGCAAATAATGCTCATATACACACTTGATAATGTTGTAAATATTCTTTTGTGCTTCAGCTTCTTCCATACTATCCATTACATGATACAGCCATGTTCTTTTCAAGCAGGCAACTTAATATATTTCTATATTAAAGGGATTAGCATTCTGAGAATGGATAAATAAAAATAATTTTAGTACTAAAAATAATGTTACTTAATACTATTTCAGTCACAAAAACATTTCCATAGACTAAGATAGTATCAGAACTGGCAGGATAGAGATACAAAAAGAAAATTAATGGAAGCAGACAAAACTCCTTGCCAAGACAATAAAGGAAGTCTTTCACGATGGGAGTTTCCTAAATTAAAGCCAGCAATTCAAGAGTGGAGAATTTTAAAGTAGAAGTGATTTCAACCCGAGCACACCAGAGCAGGACAGAAACTTTTAAAAGGAAATACAATAACTAGTGCAAGAATGAAAATATTTCAGTGTAGAAAGCTAACACATTACGGAAAGTCTTCCTAGCTTTCCAGGAGGTTAAAAGCATGCTGATGATTACGAGAATTACTTCAGACAACCACAGTTGTGCAGAAATTGAAGTTAAGAATCAAAACTCATATCAAATGTAGAAAACTCCACTAATTTTGTTTTTCTCAATTAACTGTGTTATCCAGTAGCTTTATGCAATTCCCTGGTATTTACACAAATTCTAAAATAAACATATATTGTTACAAAGTGACAGAGGTAATGGTAGTACCAAATTTTCCCACTTTTCCACAAATATTCCACTGATTCCAACTGATACTAACTGTAAAATTTGCCTGACAAAGACATAAAAATGGAAACAACTCTTCACTCATCATCATAGATTTTCCACATCAGCTTTTCATTGGGTATCTTCCCTGTGACTTTGTAGCTGCTGCTACACAACAAAGAGCACATTTCAAATTATGAAGTTTCTGTTACATAATTAACCTTGAATTGGATCTCTCTTGGAAGGGGGGGCTCATGATAACAATTAAAATATTATAAACTATTACGAATTTCTCTAGCACTGCCTCCAATCTTCAGAGAAAGCCCTTATCCTTTTACTTGGGAATCTCTCCTACACCCAACAGGCTCTGGAGTAGAGTGGCCATTTATTCAGGCATTTCAAGGAATAAAGACTTTTTTCCACTGAACGTCTGATGTAACTGTTACTGAATCCATTTCAGCTAGGAAAGGACACACTCAAATTACTTTCATTTTATTATTATGCTATGCAAAAGAGCATATATATTTCACTATAGAAAACATTAGAATTATTTCTATTGGTGTATTAACATGAAATACTTCCAGTTTCACATTTTATTACTAATTCAATTTTTTTACTTAAATTACGATTTTTGTATTCACCTTGAAGATTGTAAAAAAAAAACCCTGGACTAAAATCCTTTTCATCACAAAAATGCTGCCAGGATAATTCTTAAGATGACCTGAATAAATTCTGTAAAGTTCTGTACTATATTCAAAGGTTTTAAGTTAAATTATTTACACAAAATTTTGCTCTTTTAAAAACACTGAATAAAGTCTCCGATTTTATGTAATTCTATTCCATTCTCAATAAAGGTACAGGAACATGGAGTACAAATGAAAACTGGGCAGCCATGCAGATTAACAGCCCAACGATGCCATAGCCTAAGGATTTCAGTCAGGCCCAGCCTGCAAAACTGCAGACTCATTTCTCTCATTCCATTTCAAGCTCTACAAAAAAATTAGCATCAGTATCCAACTGAAATTTTATTTGAAATTTTGTAGCTTAGAGCATTAAAATAAAATAATAATAATAATAATAATAATAAAAATCAGTTTTTCCCTCTGTCCCTCCCAAGAATTATGTAATTTAGTCACATAAAAATTATAAAGCAGTCTCCAGTACATCTTGCTAAAAGACAAATGTCAGTTTGAATGTAATACGTCCAAACTGTGAGACATTTTGCTGCATTTGGGTTATTTTTGCCTAAGAGAGACCAGCACTCTCCAAGTGTACATCAAGCCATTAAAAACAACTGACTCAGAAATTTAAATTAAACACCTGTGACTCTGAAAAATAATACTGCTCTGGATACTGCAGTTTATAGAAATACTTGTCTATAAATGTGGAAGCCTATTCATAATATCTACACAGAAAACTTTACTCTCAGAATAGTGTATTTTTATTATGCCACTTCCTTTTTTCAAACACTTCTGAATGCCAAACAACAAAAAACTTGCAAGTGTGTTACTGTGGGCTACGAAATGTGGTAGAATATACTCAGAAAGGTATGGGAACACAGATGATTATGTACAGTTTAACCATAAAATTTTAGCTATACAATTTTGGAAAAGATCCCTGAGAGGTTATAATCTGCACAGTCAGGTTCAGAGGGGAACGTAACTGTGTCTAACATGCAGTGGTTGAGGGATACAAGGAAGAATATCTGATCAGTGTCAAACATCAGCTTAGCTGCAAAGAGAGGGAAGATGGAGGGGTGGCCTCTGCCTGGGGCAGCAGTGGGGACCAGCGTTTGCTCCATGTGTTGTTGTCCAGGACAGGCTGGAACCGGTGCCTGCCACTGATCCCGCCTGGCTTCACTCTGAGCCTCCCAGAAATGCAGCGCGGCGCTCACCACATCCTGCCACCTTGGCAGGGGCCCAGAATGAAACAGGGAATCCAAACCCTGTGAGTTTGACAACGCCAGTTATGCAATCGTCAAATTGTCTTCCTCGATGAGTTAATAAAAGGAAAACATGATTAAAATACGTCCCCTTCCTCTTGGCCTTTCTTCCCAAACGTAGAACAAGACCTCTTTTCCACAGCACCACGGAATACTACACTTCCACTTCATATACAGAAGTGACCAAATACCAAATACGCATGGGTTATCTGTACCATGAAAACATGGAAAAATTTTATTACTTTCACATATAAATACATTTTATTTATATTGATTCAATTTTAAACAAAATTCCAGCAGTATTAGTAATGGTAAACTAAAACCTTTTTCTATCCCAGAAGCAAAAATTTGTTTGTTTTTGTGACATTAACAGTACACACCAAAGTCCACTGTCACTGATGAGTCACATTTTGCTAACAGCTTGTGTCCAATATTTAAAATTTTTAAAAAGCATTGGGACTATTTTTTCTAGAAAAATTCAATTATTACTCCAGGCCACAAATATGCAACCAGTGCTGACTTCCTGTCTATGACTTTAATCCCATCAGCTCTGACTTAGAGTGCGATCAAATCCTGCCTGATCAAGTTTCACAATAGATCAGTCACCAGACTTCAGGGAGAATTCTGAAATTTCACCAGACATCCCAAGAGCTCCTAGCATGCTGTACACAGTGTGATGTTTCTTGTAATTTTAATTGGATCTGTGTAGAAATACCCTAGACTAGTTTTTAAATAAGCAAAGTCATTAAGACAAGATGGGTTACATCATGCCAGCTTGTTCCTTTCTTCAAATTTTCTGCTGTTTTTCCAAAAGTAATTAAAAATCCCTCAAGGCTAATGCATGACACAACCATTCCAGAATCTTACCAACATCACCTCCAAGTTGTAAGTTGTCTTACTGCTCAGTTTCTTAGCTCATCTGCTGAACTCAAACAAAACCACATCTTTCTCATTATTTCTACACCTCAAACACTTGGCTGCACTGTATGCAGTAAAATACAGTAAAGTTATTTGGGAAGAACAGGTAATTGTTTCATCTGTGCTCTGCTTTGTCTTAGATAAATAAAATGAAACCCAACATTTCATGTACACAACAGTCCTTCCATAAAGTGAACTGTGATGCTGTGTAACTCCTTTCTACTATTTCATTTGAAGCAACAGGAATTACACTAAAAATGAAATGCTGTGACATTAAATCCCACCACAATTTCCCATCAAAATGCTACAGCAAACATAGATGGTAAAATATCAGACTGGTAGAACTCTACTACATTTTTAGGTTTACTTCAAATTTTGTCACTGATACCTTGATTTGGAGCACTGCTTGTGCAATTACACCAATGCACACACAAATGAAACCCCATGTCACTGCCAGATGCACAACTCCTGTCTATTCCTGGCTACCAAGAACATTGTCCAGTCTCAACAGGGGTGGGTGAAATGAGATTTAATAGGCTGCTGGCATTAAACATGGTATTCTGAGAACAGCAACACCAATGAAACAACTGCACTCTGCCAAGCAGTGCTTCATCCTTGGGAAGCACCAACACAATCATATGGCAGAGGTAAGGTAATTCTTCATGGTGAAGTACAGGTTCATGCCAGGTAGAACATATTCACTCTAGTCTATGACACAATTTTGAAAACCTCTAGATAGGCTGAAAAAATCCTCCAAAAAGTATAATTTTTTTACTCAAATTCCAAACTGAACCTTAAACTGTTAATCTGAGTTTTAACTAATCACTGCAAAGTTCGTCTAATAGTCTTATGTTCTAAACAGCACGTCAGTTTGTGTTTAGTATGAATAGTTTTATACCAAAATAAGTACTTTTGCCAAAGAATTGTATCTAATGGGACATACCAAAGGGGACCATCACTGAACCTGAGGATTAGATCTGGGAAAAACAAAATTCTTTTTCTATTATGCATTAACAGCTGGCTTTTGCAAGTTAACAGTCAGGTTACTTTAATTTTTAATTCAGGTCAGGAGCACTAAAAAACTCATCATGCTTCTTCCATGGAGGGACTCACAGTTTCCTGTATTTTTAGAGTTAAATAGTCTAGGCTATTAATAAAAGAGAAACTTCTGTGAGAGAAATGGTGTGAGATTTTGGTACCCCTACCAAAAAATACAAGGGTATATATGCAACTACTTAAATGTATTCTGTATTCAATCCAGATTTTTGCTCTGCTGGATGGTGAAATCAAAACTTTAAGCTTATTTCAACACTTTTGATAGTAGATTTTTTTTAAGTCTCTTTTTACTGTCTTCTTTTTTTTTTTCTTACTTGATAAAACTTTACCAAGGTAGGAATCTAACCAAAGTGCTACAACACCCTAAAATACCCCAAAATTCTCCCTGTACCTCTCAAGGGAAAGAGCTATGTGGACTCTCTTGGCTATTTTTATAAGCAAAACTGAAAACCAGAAGATAAAGGAAAACAGAAGTTTCTTCGAAACCTAGAATTTATGCTGTATTAACAATAAAATAAGGAAGAGGGAAATTTCTATAGCTCATTAGCTCTTCCCTCAAATTAAGTATTCGTGGCAGCAACAAATGTGAAACAACAATTCTGCTACTCAAGGACTCAAAACAGAGGAAACAGAGAAAGATAAACTTGGAACTAAAGATGGGAGAATTCTATTTACTGGGATCGAAAAATTTAACATCTCACCATGCTACCTTACATAAGAGAATGAAAATACTCTGTACACTCTTTCCCAAAAGCAGTTGTGGGGTATTATGTACAGCAATGAAATAAAACCCATTTAAATAAAACTTTTTTACAGTTCAAATAATTAGAAGAGGAAAAAACCCTGCCATTTTATGCTCCATACATGTTGTTAAGTACTAGTTTAAATAAGAAATGTCAAGAAATCTACACATTTAACTTTATCAACATTGCTCTTGCCTTCAACAGATGATTCTGTTTTCCATGACTGGTAAAGTTCAACATTTTTTAATCTAAGAACAACATGACAGAATCTATTTCTAGTTTAATTTAAAAAACCAACAGAAATTGATTAGGATGTGTAATTTAAACTAAAAATGACTGACTGATTTCTCAGCTTTTTATCGCAGAAACCTTGGTTTCCATTCAGCTAAAACAGGAAACTTTCTGCATTTTACTTATGGCTACTCATAAATGCCTCATAAACCACCTGAAACATGGAAGGTTGTATTTTTCAATTTCTGTATTATAAACGTCTAGATAAGGTGTCACAGCAACTACTGTTTCACAGTATCACAGTGTCCCAATTACCAACGACTATACACTTCTTTCCCAAACTGGGTTGTATAACAACATTCACACTAAACAAAGTCTATTTAATACTGCAAGCAAGTCCACATTCTGAACTTATATCCTCAGGTATATACATCCTAAAAAGCAGGACTGGAGCTACTCAGAACTGGTGAAAATGCTACTGTACCAGGACACTGAAATAAATACAGTCATACTACAAGAGTTCTGCTTCTGAAATAATTACTTACAAAATTTGCATTATTTACATTTTCATATTTACTATCATATTGTATTTTGCTACTATCAAACATTATGTACTTTCGCCTTCAAAAAGAAACCAAACCAAGAAATTGAAAACAAATAAACAGTTAAAACAACCCATTCGTAACGTTCTCTAAAATTAACAACTACACAGACCGAAAACTTAACTTGTACTTTTGGCCAAGTACTTTATTGGCCAATTTTACTACAGTGACCATTGCATTATATTGGCCAGTATATGTTTACCATGCCAAATTAAACAAAGTAGTACTGCAATAAATAGCTTTTATACAGTAACATCAGAAATTACTCTTTTCTATCATTTTAGTGACTAAATTCAATGATAATTCTCTAACCCATCATATATGCCCACATTTAGTTCCGGGTGTGTGTCTCATAATCATAATGACCCAACATTAATAAATGCCATTCTGGAGTAACGTCCATACCAGTCTTTTTGATGATTTCCATTGACTTCAATAAATTTTAGAATGACTCTTCCTAACCGTCATGTATCTCCTGTCATCCCTTTCTCCATTTTAATAATATATGTGTAAAAAAATACAAACCAGCAGTGGTTTTCAATAGAAACTTACCCTATAGAAGGCAGTCGTCAGGGGCAGCAATGCTGCAGCAATGCTGTATTCTTCTGAAGATGAACAATCCTTCAAGAAAAAACATAGAAGAAAATAAGCAAAACCATTTTATGCACCATAATTTCATTTTTGCCTTATGGACTCCCTCTGGCATCCTTCTGACACACAATGTAATCTTTAATCATTTGATATCGTGTAAGAATATCACCATTTATGTGTGTGTACACATATATATATATGTGTATCTTCTCATGATTTCTCCTAGACAGGTATTGCTGTGATTCTTCCCACTTCAGAAATTTATTAGCCAATTTCTCATTCATATGTCTGAAACACAATTTCACTGACACAGTTTACACGCAATAAGGAAAGTTCTCCTCATTTAGGAAACAATAAAAAGGTACCTTGCTTCCATTTGGGTCAACAGCCAACCTGACTAAAATGGAAGTGATGTGATGACCAAAGAACGCCCTTTCAAAAGGTCTACACGAAGGAAGTGACATTTATGCAATATGAAATAATCACCTCCACAGGTTAACTTAAAAAGAAGATGAAAACCCATTCTCTTCAAGTTTCTGATTGCCTCGTTCAACAGTCAAGCGTGTCATTCATGGCTCTCTAGGCAGACAAGGGTATGCCAAAGTAAATCAACTAGTAATTGTGCTGATGAAAGTTGTGATTTTATTACGGAAGTCTTTTAAAAGAAAGCAGAATTGGAATGTAACCTAATATTTTAAAAACTAACTACTTGAATTTTTATAACTATAAAAAAAAGAAACAGAACAAAAAATACCCAAGAAGAGTTAAAAATGATGCTTTTAAAAAAAGTGATCAGGTGTTTTTTCTTCATCAGCTCTTTTTGCCACCACTAAAGAACACAATAATGCACATAGTTGTACTAGACAAATGTATCACCATTGTGCCCCTGGACGATGAATGGACAACCAACACTTCCAGTTGAACAATTCATTTCAATATTTTTAACAACCATTGTTACAGTGGGCACCCTGAAACTCAAACCACTCCTATTAGCTGTAACAACTGACCAAGTGCCAAAATTGAAACATCTCGAGTGTTCCTCCGCCAGACTTTACAGTTATACCTTCATCTCATATCACAGTTCTCTAGAACAACGCAACTAGCAAAAACCTGGCAACAGCCAATTGTGATAGCAGAAATATGAAATCTACATTACAAAAGCAATCATGTTAAGGATCATTAGGATGTTATTTGTATTCATCTCACTCTTTGTTCTTAAATGGCTGCAGAGTGACTGTGGACTGCAGGTTTAGAACAACAGACCAAAAAACTCATCACAAGATTATTTTGCTTCTCATAATTTTAAAGCCTATTTCAACCTTTGTGATTTTTCAATAACAAATACTGCACGTTCTATTACTTTAATCAAGCTCACCTAAACAGACTATCAATGCCCATTACAGTTAAATACAGCAGCATTTAGAAAACTGCTTACATATATATTCTGAAAAGGCATACAACAAGTTCACAGCTGTGAAGGTTCATTTCTGCACAGAGTTACTGAGGGTTTCAATGTGTCTAACTCTGCACAAATGCATGAATGCTAACCGTGCATGGACAGGAGTTTGGCAAGGGCTCACACTTCATAACACATCCCAGTCTGGCAGTGGAAAACTAACAAAAATGGACACTGAGAAACTCAATAAATGTTTCAATGATGCCTCTTAGTATTGTGATATGTATATAACAAACCCAAATTAGTTTGTAAGATCTCAGAGCATAAGGCTAAAGGACACAGCCTCAGCTGCTTTTAATTTTCCATTTCTGCATTATTTCCTATTGTTATCCATACCCTTAATCCCCATTTGGAATTTAGCACATGTATTTTTAGTTTAGTAGATGATAAATATTCTTAGTACTTTTTCACTTAACAAGAACACTTCCCATTTAAAATTTGACTTTCCAATCTTTAGGAATGTGCAACAGCTTTCAAAGAAATACATATCTTATATCTGTACATGATTATTTATAACCAGGTATAAAATAATCCATCCTCAATTTCGGGTTACCTACTTAATCCCTTAGCTCAAATTATTTGAACGAGTTCGGGCTTTTATCCAAAATATACATAAAAATATCTTTATAAAAACTGAGCAATGTATCTTCACCTAGAGAGCATTCAATACTCCAAGAGCTAACATATGTCTCAAAGATATATATCATCACCATATAAACAACACATTAGATTATTTTTCCATTCCTTCCTTCAAGTATGAAATTCTCCACATATTCCATGTCAGCAGTACGTGGACTTGTAGTATGGAAGTAGTATCTATATATTTTTTTTTCTTCTCCAGTATATGACAAGGAGTATAAAGTGATCTCAGTTAGGAATAAATTGTAACGCTGTTGTTTTAAGATGAGTGGAATTAATTAACTGTTTGTAAAACTTGCAGCTTTGTAGCTGCAAGACGGAATGCCATAGTTAAAAGAGCTGTTGCACTGAAATCTCAGGTTCTCAACTTTACAGACAAACCAAAGTACTGGAAATGTCATATATGTGTTGTAGGCAATTAATTTAGACTCCTGAAACAATGCAATCCAGCTGCCTTATATATAATGTCTTTACCAATTGTGAAAAATACCTCTTACTGCTGCTACAGAAGTAGACAAAAATCAAATACCATAAAATAATCAAAGCTGTTCCACCTAATTTGCACAAAATGAAGCTGAAACACATCTGGGGAACAAAAATTATTTTCAGCAAATTAATCACCAAAAAACCAATGTCCTTTGACAGTGAAATACAGACTTCCACCATGACATATGCAGCGTACTGCTTTGAATCCATGCCTAATTGAGTGAAAACCTGGCACACTGTTCTGGCCATACTGATCATATATCCAGACAGTTGCTGAACTCTGTAGCAGATTGGAAGTTTTACAGGAATTCATGTACACTTAAACCAGCTTTGCTACACTGAATTGACAAGTGAATAATAAAAGGAGAATGCTTTTCCTTACATCACTTACTTTGACAATGCATGTGATTTACTTTTATATTCCAGTCAGTTTAAATATGCAGCAAAACTTTGGTGGTTCAATATTTCCATTAGAATGCAGAGCTGAGAGACTGGAAGTTACAGATTTTGACTGCTTGGCTAGACACACGGGGCTGATATGGGGAAGAACTGATGGCTTTTGGAATCTGGTGGATGGCATAGGCTTCTGATACTGGGGGAGAGAGTCAAACCTGCTCCTCCACTCTTGACTTCAGAACAAGTACTGCCTGGAAGTCTTGGTTGCAAAACAAGGCATTGTACATCACCATGAAGCTGAGATGCCCTCTGCAGTGTGGTCCTAGTGATGAACAGCTAGGAAGAGTCACCCCAGGAAAAGATCTTCCCTGATCTGCTACTGGACGTGCAGGCCCAGGTTCAAGAAGGCCCTTAAGCCGCCTCTGATCTCCCACAAGAGCAAGTCCAAGCCAGTGAAGCACAGTGACAGTGCACAAAAATTACCTCTCTTCCTGAATTAAACAATAACTTACACTTAGGGATTTATGCTTTTTTCGTCACATGACAAAAATCTATAAGACATGTATGGAATAGCCAGATAACATGTGAGGTGGAATTTTCTTTTAAAATTCATCTTGATAGTCTCTCTCATTAACTGCTACCTGATACAGTATTTTCCTGTGTTAAAACCCAACCTGCTTTAGGCACTAAGCTTTTCAAACAGACCCCACATTTTTAATAATCTACAGAAATCCGAGTATGCCAAAAACTTGGGATCCAATTTTGCTGTACATGCAGGAACACCATAAATACATGGAATTCTCCACAGGCCTGACTATTGCATGAAATCACTGTAGCACACAGTGAGTGCATCCAAAATAAAAAGCTGCACATGGCAGCACTTGATCCATACCTTTTTGGCAGCACAGTAGGATGCATGCATGCTCTATTAAAAATACTGCTCAAGTAATGCTCAACACTGCACTGTCCCTCTTGAGAATAACTGAAGTCAATTTTCAGGCATACCAAGAGCATTCATCACCCTGCAGGACTAGGCTCATAATGAATCCAGAAAAAAAAAATGCCAGAAACTTTGGGGTCATGTGTTTTTAAAGCACTAACCCAAGAACTGTTAAGTCAGCATGTGTAACTATGTGCAGAACATTGGCTACAAATTGCAGGTGAAATATTAGTTACAAATTCAACAGATGACTTCACTGGAGTCAGGATTTAATCCTAATTCTTACAGATACATTATGTGGGCAGGGTTTTACTGAATCACAGAATTTTTATTATTGATGCAGTTTGTATTTTGGAAATATGAACTGTCAATCCTAATGCACAGGACTACTACTTTTGTCTAAAGCAGTAAGAGAATTCAACAGTCCAGTTTAGAAAAAATACTTTGCTTGCTAAAAGGAATAGGGATTCATCAGGTAGAACTGCAATGTTATTCATAACTATACTTTAATATTAATGAGGTTATTTTTCATTTTCTCTAGATAAGCTGCATAAGTTTTAGTCATTCATATACAATATTAATGCAATTGAACAATTAAAAATGATAGTTTTGATCAAAGAAAACCTATTCTATGTTAATTGTTGTTACTATCAATATCCTTTATATCTAATCTTTGCAGAGTTAAAAATCCCAGTAAATAAACGGACAATTTTACAATATCTAATTATAGCTAATACGAAAAGACACAGACCTATTTGGAATTTCCAAAGTAACTTTTACAAGTATTTAAACCACAAGTTTTAACTCCACAGATAAAGCCACCACCTAAAGCAATAGTTAAAATTACAGAGTTTGTTGGAATAAATGCCAAAATGACAATAATCACTTATATTACCTTTACTAACATCACATAACTAACTCAACAAGAAAGTTTTAAATCTTCTTATTGGAATCATAAGCAAAATTACTTTTTTCAGTGAAAATTAACATGCATTTACTTTCTTGCTAACATTCATATAGAGCTCTGCCTGGGGAAGTTATCATCAGTGTCAGCTGATGATCTGATTTATAGTGGGATCAAGCTTTTCCTTTTTTTTTATTGTTGACAAAGGTGAAATCAAACCTTATTGAAGCAGTTACAATTTTATTAAGTGGCACTATTCTAGGACCTGAGAAATAAGATGGAGAGTAGACACACTGAGAAGGTCCACAGAGCTGACTACCTCGTCATATTTTTTAGCAGAACGAGTAGAAGAAACTCAGAATTTGGAGGATACTGCCTTACATAATTCTCATTACTTTTAAAACTTCTTGTTTTGCTAAGAATATATAGAGCTTTTCAAAATTATTAATTCACAAAAACCAACTCTTTCTTCATAAATGACCCTAACACATTTAATGTGTTGCTCATTAACACAAGCTTTTCATTTAACTTTTGTTCTGCTTAAACAGGGCTGCAGGGATTCACAGTTAATAAAACCAAGACAAGTACACTTTTATTGCCTATAGTTTCCAGGTTTAACATTGGTCAGAATCACTCTCTGGGCTTTTCATGAGCAGCTTCTCACACTGCTACCTGGTCTGACAGCAATAACTGAACACAGAGTCCAGATCGCAGATTTGACCTGTGCTCTGAATTACGTCACACGTAACAGTTTCTTCACCCTCTATGGCCATGACGCCACAGAGTGATGCCAGTGCAGAAGACAAAGGAACAGCACCCAACACAGGAGAATTCTCAATGGTTTGTTTTGACTTTGTGGTCTTCCTGCCTGATTAGAAGCCTTTGCAATGACCATTTAATTAAGGAACCTATTCTGTCAGCAACAGGATGCAAGGTATTGTAGAGTTGCCATTCTAGGCAGGAGATCCAGTTTTATTTTAGAGGTATTTTACTTCCTGAAGAACTTCATGTTTATCTTCACCTGGCCCTGAATTCTCATAAGTTTGCCTGCTCTTGAAGCACAGCAGTATAAGGAACAGAATTCAATCAATGCAGTTTAGATGCAATTACACAAGCACAGAGTGTTCAACGATTTTTAGGTTTCTTTTTGCTTTACTCCACACATTCACAAGCTAGCAAATGCAACAGATTTTCTCTATGCAGCTCCATCCTACTCCTGATCTCACAGCAAGTGAAAACAAGAAACAACATTTCACTCAAAGAAGAGCTGTCAAGCCCCCTCCACCCCCACTCTTTCTCAATAAATACATTTCCGTCTAGGCTTGATGTTAGTCATTTCCTCCTCCTCGTTACAAATTACGTTTAGGAAATTGGGAACCTCAATTTTTATGTGCATAAATTACACATTTGTCACTGTATTTTTACTGTACCCCAAAAGCCTAAAAATATTTCACTTTTTTTGCAAGATACTGATAAAAACAAGAATGCCATCCCTCCGTCTCAGCACATCTGAGTTTCTTTAACAGAAATGCCATGCATGTTTCTGAATACTGTCATGAGGCCCATGGCAATAAAGTTCAACATACTCAGGCTGTAATCTTCTCCCAAGGAAATGGTTGGGATGCCAAGATGCCTTTTGACTTTAATTTCACAGCAGGGCTTCATTCACAGTGACTCTGTCCAAACCTTAAACTACACCAGCTGTGATACAAGGTCCTGCACAGCAATTTGTAAAAAGTTTTGACAAACACTCAAATGAGAGAATACACTGCAATTCATGACAAAAAAGTGATCAATATCCATTAACAGCTCAGTTGGAGAGGGTGATTAATTCCCAATATATCGGTGAACTGCAGTGTACTCCTAGAACCCCGGTAGACCAAAGCACTTCTGCAGCCACTGCAAAACATTAACACAGGATACTCTGTAAACTGCTGTACAGACAGCCTGTTTAATTGAGTTAAGGAACAACAGAGAAACACTTAAGACATTGGGAGTACTATTAAAATAGATGCCATATTACAGTATAGTCCAGTTACATATTAGCAAATCAGTTCACAAGTACACAGGACACATCCTAACTCCCAGCAGCATCTCCTCTCCTAAATTATAAGCAAAGTCATAAACTTTCAAATATGCACAAATACATTCATCTTGCTTAACTTAATTTTACTGTTCTTCTCTCAGTTTCATGCGATTTTCCAGTTTCACATACTTTTAATAAAAATGCACCACATCATCAGTGCACATTCTATACAACTTTTACAACTTAACAGGAATGAACTCCTAAAAAAAAAAAAAAAAAAAAAAAAAAAAAAAAATCAGATTTATATGGGTATGTAAAGTGATTCGCTGAAAAATCAGGTTTTCACTTTAGAAAATAACATTTGGATAGAAGTGGAATTTTACATCCATCTTCTGTCATGTAATGAGTCGATGCTCAGTTCAAATCAATTACCAAAAGATTTTGGGTCTAGTTCACTATGAAGAAACTGAACAGTGTCTGATGAAACGTAACTTGGAAGCAGGGCTCACTGAAAATTTTCCACTGAATAGCACGTGACAGCAAAATAATTTTTTATTTATGCTAAAAACCCTCAGTGACATCATCTTAGGAAAGACAACTTCTAATCCCCAAAGTTTTCCCCTTGGGAGAATCAGTCTCATGCCAAGTGATTTTGTGGGGAACCAGAAATAAAACCTTTGACAACAGCTCAAAGAAGGCAAGGAACAGGTTTGGGGGAGCTACAGGCTGGACTGTAGGGAGCAAGTCCGCATAGAGAGCATTTCCAGATACAGCAAGAACACAAAAGTGTTTTAGAACACAAAGCACCAGCTGACCAAGGAAAACTGGATCATCTTCTTCAATGAAATAACGAGCTCTGTATCTGAGGAAAGAGCAGCCTGTCTTTTGCAGGCTCCTTTGGTACCCCTGTGGGCAAGCTGGGAGATAAAATCTGGATGAAAGAGTGGAAAACTGATTGCACTGTCAGGCTCAAGGCTTAGCAGGCAGGTGGTTCTGAATCATGCTTTCAGGATCTGATACTGTGGTGAATGTTTTCATTAACAGCCTGGAAAATGGAATGAAATGCATCTTCATCGCATTTCTGACTGACATCAAATTTGGGAGAGTGGTAAATACACTGGAGGGCAGGGTTCCTGCCAACTGGCATCACAGCCTGGCAGACACAGAACGAAAGAGCCTCCTGAGCCTCCCAAAGATAAAGTTCTGCACAAGGGACAGGGTAACTCCATGTAGAAACATAAACTGCATATGAAGAGCACCAAGAGCCATGTGCTGTGCTATACATGTCAAACCAAGTCAAAAATCCCAAAACGTTAGTCTCACAAAGAGTTATACCAGGGGCAAAAGAACAAAACAATTAGAAAGTTTATGGATCCAAATCAAGAGACTGAAACTATCAGGAGAGTGCACAACTGAAAGAATCCCAAAAAGCCTAAATAAATACATAAAGAAAAAACAGTGTGCTCAACCAGCACAGACAGAAATTATTGGCAAGAAAGCTGATGCCAATTTAATACATCTATATCTATACCTACATCTATGTCCAATGCATCCATAGGGTTCTGGCAGGTGCCCCTGGGAACCCAAGCCCACGTTTGCATGGATATAGCACTGCCTCTGGCAGATATATTTTTCACAAGCTGCCGAAAGTGGGGTCTCTTTTCAATATGTATCTGACATCTTGCTGCAGGACAGCCTGGGGGTTTTTTAAGCCAACCTTGATAGTAGTGAAAAGCTTTGCTGCAGTTTTGGCAGGGGCACCAGATTGTGTACAGCTGCACCAAAGGACAACACAAACGAAAATGACCAGCTGCTGCTGGAAGAAGTTTTCTTGGATCAGCTTTGTTGGTGCAGCTCCATTTCTGGATCCATGAAACAAGTATCAGCTGCTGGAAGAGGATATTTCTGGGATGACCTGCAATGGCTGCAGAATTTCAAGGATGACAAGGGGTGTTTTGCAGGTTTTTCTGAGGTAATTCTGATTATAAGGTTGTGAATCTTGAATTCATCCAGCAAGGGCTTTTCCATGCTCAGGCACAGATGACGCACTGTATTAGTTGTGCTAGTGAATGACAGAACCTAAAATCCCTTGCTGCCAACCCTGCTGCCAGATCTCTCTGTTCCTTAATAAACGGGAATGTAAATCTTCTGTTATGTTTCAAAGAGAAGTTGCAGTTTTAACAACATTAATGGAAGTTGTTGTAGAAGTTGCTTAATCCGAATATCAACCTTACAACAACCAGAATTGGCACCCTGCACATCATGAAAAAATCATGTTACTAGAGTAGTTATCAGAAATATCCCATTTTTCTGGGAAAAAAAAAATTCCAGCGATCAAGTAATTTAAAGGATAAATGGTTCATAGAAAAGAATACTTAAAGCAAATTTGGGAAATTGAAAGACATGTGTTGTGCATGATTAAGTAGCATGTTGTAGAGCAGTGTCCACCTCGATTAACACATCAAATCTGTGTGATCAAGGAAGAATGTTGCTACAAAGCCCGAAATGCCCAAGAGATTCAGAGATTTCAAGCCTGCTTGATTTAGTTAAATACCCCTTCCAAGATAACATCCATCAACAAAATATATATTCTAATACAAATATTTAAACTATGAAAAAAGAAAACACAGAAAATATAATATTTTTATTTAACCTAATGTTAAGTATTTTAACTTTCTGATTGTACTTTGCAGTACAGTTACAGCAGCCACTGCTTTCATACAGATAGAGATTTTATTTGAAATCTTACACTTGCTGTGGTTCAATAATAAAAGTATGATAAATGCACGGGAGATGTGGGAACTGTTTCTCATGAATCATTTATTAAAAATTAATTTCTTGATTATTAATAAAATGTTTGCTTTTCTAAGAATCCAAGTGAAAACAAGCATGAAGCATTTTTTGTAAGAGATAAAGGCAACTGAAGAAACAGTAAATCAATTTTGTACTGGCAATTGTAGAACTACCTTCAGAATTCTTCACTCTTGAAGTTTGCTGAATTGATACTTATCTTCAAGATTTTCAAATGGCTTCAGGAAATAAGAAGGTTAGAATACCATGAAGTAACTATAACTTTGGTTATAGAAGTAAAAAAGTAAACTCCCAAAACATACTAGTTGGTCATCTAGCTGAAGAGGCATGTTTGGATGTCCTTGAAAAAAATTCCTGTTCTCTGTAAAAACAGTTTGGCAGGGCAAACACAACCAGAGGAAAAAAGACATCCTTGAGCTCGCTGTGTGGACCAAAGAAGCAGAAGTGTACTAGCACTGCCTTCCAGCAAAATTCTTTCTTTGATACAAATTCTAGGAAATCTTGGTACGATCCCTTTCTGTTCCATAGCCTTCTAAATCACTGCTAGTAGCAACTTCCAGCTAACTAGCCACAGAGAAAGCCTTCTTTGGCAGCTTTTGGGTCACCAGTTCATCCATTTTAAAACCCTGACAAATCTTCTCCTAGGCTATCTGATCTTCCTTCCAGAAGGTTTTGTTCCAAACACCTCTCTGTTTTGTTCTTATCTTACTGACATTTTAAGAAAAAATGCAGAAAGGGCAGTTCTGCTATGTAATCACAGTAAATGGCAACAAGAAGTTTAATAAAACTTCTGTACCTTGGGGTACAGTGAAATATTAGTGAAGTTCTAAGTCCAAACTATAGTCATACTGTTCGAAATTCTTTCCTCACAATTCATGTTTGGAGTTTTCAGAAGGATGAGCCAGACTGCAATGGCTGGATAAAAAAGAACGGGTAGTGAAAACAAAAACTGAGAAGTTTAAGCATTAGCAATGGCTTTGGCATCCTAAAACCAGCATGACTCCAATTCCACAGAACACACTAGCAAATCACCAAATGAGTGCAGAACACAATTCTGAAGACCAACAGCTAATTTCTGGACAGCATGGCACTATTTAGTGCACACACTGTATCAGCAAGAACTATCAGCCATGTACAATAAGTGTGATGACTCAAATGGTAAGTATTTCTTATCTGTGTCTCTTCCTAACAAGAAATATGAGTAGACATTCTGATGCATTTGACCATCTTCTCATTCCTTTTATCTGCTGTTCTAAGTAGCAAAGAAATCCTCAAGCTTTCAGGAAGACCTTCACTATCAGAGTCGACAGGAATCCCACGGTACCCATTACCTTCTCTTTCAATACCACGCTAGTGTTGATGGCCATATTTTGTCCAAGTTCCTTATGCTGCTAAAATTCTGGATCTTGTTCTTTGCTGTTTTGCAAGGACATTTAGAAGTGTAGCTTTTGGTTCAGTCCTGTGAGACATCCTGCCAGGTGCTGCTAGTCAACAACTTACTAAAAATTTCAAATACTCTTACTTACCATCCTTCTCCTTCTTTGAATCTTCTCCTATGCACAGAAACTAAAATAATGAAGATTTGGGTTTTCTAAATTAATACACAGGGTGAGAGCTGGGTGCACAAGCAGAGCACGATGCTACTGTGTCATCTGCTGGAGCCCATTTATGGAACAAGACGTGACTGTGATGATGCAGTCAAAATTCACCACTGCTTTAACAATAAAACAGAAGAGCTACATACCTGGTTTTGATGAAAATCTCTAGAAAATACCTTATCATTAAATTGTTTGGAATAATTAACCATGGTTTGCTGGACTGATTTTAAATTAATCAGTTCCAATGCCTATTGTTTTCATATGCAGGCTGTATCTTGAATTTGAAATTAGAATATTACAAACAGAATATGATAATGCAGACAAGGAAAAATACCAAGTTTCTAAAGAAGAAGTGCTGAGAATCATGGCACCCTCATAATCCAAGTCGATTTTAAGTGTATTATTATTACCACAGTTAGAGTAAGATCTAGAAAGATATTTCATTCCATACACCTGGAAGGGATAGAGAATATTACATGCCAATTGTATGGAACTTAGGTATAACAAAAGATATGCATTCTCTAAAGGGATGTTTAATCAATTAACATTCCAAGTAAAGGTTTTACAAGGTGTTCAACTGACTAGAGGACTTAATCAAAATAAGTTGCTTTTGTCCTCCAAAGTCAAATAATCTGGACAGAAAATAAAATCAATTCGTTCATTTACAAACACTGTGGGACTTTAGACTGTTGAACACGCATTTCCAGTTCCAATTCCTAGCTCCCAAGTGGAGTTTTGGACTTAAGAGTTCAAGAACTGGGGGAGACGTGAGGAAAGAGGGTTGTGGAATTTGTTTGCTTTATCTATAAATTACTTTTATAGATTAGGTAAAGTAATTTTTAAATACTTTGTTGGATCACTAGATACCAAAGCCTGCCCCCCCGAGTGCATACAGGGATGGAATTACTAAAAATAATCCTCATTAAAGCATGTTTACATGGCATTTTCCGTGCATCCTAAAAGCCAATTAATTTAAGTCATAATTCTGGGCTGTAATATTGAAAAAGAATGTCAACAGCTGCAAGAATTTTTTACAACATATGTAGATTGTCAAATGATCTTTTGTTTACAAGTTTTGGACTTGTTCCTGTTCTATAATGGCCCACACTTTTAATGTAACAGTAGAGGTAGGTCTTTTACTGTAAAGAAATCTGTCCTTATGCTTTTTTCCTCAAAAATCATTCTAAAATGTCACACAGTTCATTATTGTTTGTTTGTCATATTAATGCATTTGTCAGTTTACAAAAAATACTGACAAAACCCAGAACTGGCCTGTGTTTTATGGTATTTATCTCAGAATCACACTTCAGTTTTTGAATGCAAGCTGCCAAGATCTCAATTGTTTAAACCAAAGGTTATGCAAACATGACAGCAACCAAATGATTAGAAGACTTTGGACATTCCATCTTCTTTCTCCTTTAGAAATGACCATATGCAAAAAATAAAGAGGCTTTTAGAGCCACCCATTAGTAATTTTTATGCAAATTCCTGTAAAATCAAACACTTAGAATCTTCGTAAAATTCCTTACAGAAACAACAAACCAGTTGTCTATCTGTCATGTGTCTCCTGGTGGTCAAGGCAGCACAGCTTGCTCTACCTGAGCTTACCACGTACTTGAAGGGTGAAGTGCAGGGGAAGGAAGATCAGAGACCACACTACACAGGCACTCCTTTTCCTAAAAATACACAGGTGCCCATGTGTGGCCACAGTAGTACAGTCACAGTGCACAGTCACTGCAGGGTACAGCAAATCAATACCACGCAGTACTCTCTCACTCGCTGCACACCTAAAATGGCACTCAGAGCAGATGAAGTCCACGTACACACACCCAACAGTGTTATACACGTCTCTGTAGGGAATTATGGACCTGTACTGTAATACACTTTATAAACATACATAACAGCTAAGATAAAACCAAAATTCCATGTGTTACTTCCTTATTTTTATAGACGTAAAACCTGTAAAAACAGAAGTCACTGATTTCACACAGCTTATTATATTAGCAAAATGCCTATTCTTTCCAACATGAAAGACTTTTTGTTTTGGTTTGTTTTTTACTACCTTTCATCAGTCCACCTCTTTCCCAGCCAGGCTGGAGAGCAACTGCACAGCAGTACAACACAATTCCTAACCCAGGCTTGTTTTATTTACAGCAGTGAGCAGCGTACAAACACGTCTGCTTTTCATCACGACGACCAAAAATATTCAGAACACAGAGTTATTAGGAACACTTGGCAACCACAAGGCCACAATTAACAGTAATGAACACTTCACAGCAGTAAGAGCTTACCATGTCAACACTCCAAAGAGCTACATGGTTTCAGCAAGATACCTGCGTGTGAGCAAACACAGGGGAGCATGTCCTGCAGCAGCAGCAAATGTGACAGGGCTGAACAAAAGGCCAGCAACAAGTGATAGCATAGGGTTAAAATGTTTCTAAAAATCGTGTTAGCTAAAGTAGGCCTTGGGAGCGGGAGTGGGCATTGTCTTTGCTAAAATCATGTGAACCTGCACCTGTGTACCCACCTGTATGGCAGATGATAAAGTTAAATGCGATGATTGTTTAGTAATCAAATATAATTAAAAATAATTGTTTAATCGCAACAAGAATCATGAGAAAGGAACAACAATCATGAGAAATGTTGTGGGAAGGGGGCTTAAAACTCATGCTCGGGTAAAATCAATATACACAATAGAACAATATTAAGTTAATGATTAACATATGATTATACAACAGTTATGTAAGGAAAAGGTATAAAATGTATCCATCTTGAATCCATGTTGGAGTCAGATTTGAGTCTGTACCCCCGATTCCCAGAGCTCTTCAAATAAAAGCACCTACATATACTCATTCCGTGATTATGTGTTTCCACGCTAACACAGGAGACATCCATGAAGAATAAAGCCTGCTCCAGCTGCCCAACAGCGCAGAGACCTATCTGGGATGAGTGGGTTTGTACCATCCTCCTCACCCATGCCAGGGAGCTGCTCAGGAAAACTCCCCTGTGAGCCCCAAAGCTCCTCCTCCAGCCAGAGGAGCTGCTGGGGTCACTGCTCACATGCAGCTCTGCTTGGTTTTGGTTATTGTATTGGCTTTGTATTAAAACCAACACTCCGCTATCATTTGATCTTTTTATATAATATTAAGCAAAGACCCTTAAAACAAGGCAGGACCTGCTCTGGTAACTGCACAGAATTGTAACTAAGGCATAAACAATATCCCCACACCTTGTGGTCTAAAAATCAGGTTGTATCTATAGCAAATTATATCAAGATAAAGTAGGATGCTATGACATTTTTATTCCAGCATTTTTGATCCCTTTTCATGTTAGCAGCAAGAGACCTGGAGCAAACCTACGGATTCCCTGCAACCAGAGCCCTCCAGATGCATGGCGGAAATAAACATTCATTCACACTCTGAACAGGCTGCTCTGACCAGAGCAGGACTTGGGGATTATTCTGACTTCTACTTCCTACTGGGTTTATATTTAAGTGCATCTGTTTTTCTGTATAGCAGACATGGATCCCTGGATCACCCCCGTGCTCATGCATGCACA
The DNA here is from genome assembly GCA_013397775.1 of Eulacestoma nigropectus. Lineage (NCBI taxonomy): Eukaryota > Metazoa > Chordata > Aves > Passeriformes > Eulacestoma > Eulacestoma nigropectus. The sequence continues at coordinate 453,007 of VZTE01001628.1, read as the reverse complement.
TGCACATGTTAGACATCGAGGGGAGGAGGAAGTGTTTGAACACCACATGTTTTGGTGAGAAGCCAGGAGGGAAGGGAGGGAAGCTGAAGGCAGATGCAGGAATGGACAGTAAGCCATGGGACTCTCATTTCTGCTAATCCCTCTCTTTTTCTTTCCTTAAGTAACAGTCTTGTGCAATAGTTAACGCAGGGTAGGTCCATGCAGAAGTCAAGATTAACAGAAGCAGGGTCTCGGAAGTCTGCAGGAAAACAGCAATTTAGGAATTCCCCTGCCACACAGGAGCTCATTCCTGAATAGCACTGCTAGCACAGCCCCATTGTGAAAAGAAGCCATGGTTTTCTGCTGCCTGGTCATCAAAAACCCATCCTTGCTAAAACCACAGAGGCAGTTTAACACAGCTGGACACAACCCCCCTGGTGCATGGACACACACGCAGAACCAGCCAGACACCTCACCGGGGACACCACTGCACACACAATGTCCCCAAGGATGCAACAAGGAATTACCTGGACACTGTCACCTACACAGGGAGAGTCCTGGCCCAAAGAATGGCTACTGCTATGCCAAAGGGGTCGCCTCCCCTGACATCTGCAGTGTAGGGAATGCTGACTGGCCCTCCAGCAGGAGTAGGAAAGCTGGCAGTGCCATGACAGCAGCGCACACACACACACACACACCCACACACACACACACCCCCTCCTACTCCATGATACAGACACACACAGGCAGCCCTGCAAAGAAAGAAATTCTGTTTTCTGGGTTTCACAAAGAGATGTCCTTGATTGGAATTTTCCAGGACTCTGTGGCCATCCTATGACATGGGATGAGTATAACAAACAGTATGTTCCTCAGAGCGAAGAAAGGAAAAATGAAAACTGATAAACCATACAATCTTTTACAGTGTATTTCCATTTTTTTTCTAGAGAAAGTATGTGAGCACTATCAGTTCAATATCAGTGCAATGATATTCTGGTACTGTCCAATCTCTTGGGAAAAAGACATTATCAGAAAGATTCAGGAAGAGCAACTTCTTTTATTAAGTCCAGAATATTACAGGTGGACCCTTAAAAAGTCAGCAGAATGAGAAAGCTGTTATTTCTACTTTTTGGGAATCACATATAAGAGAAACCATACGATGTGACCAAAAAAAGCCCTACCAAAATCATGTTCAGCACAATACAGAATTAAATATGGAAGCTTGAAGCCCAAATCTTAAACACTGGAATCTCCTTTTTTTTTACTCACTTAAATAATACCATGGCTATGTTTAACATGACCAGAAAGATCAAACTGGTAATAACGGATGAATTATTAGAATTAAGTGTGGCCCTGTTAAACTCCCATGATTTCTCTTCATGTCAGATTTTCTATACTTTAAAATACCTTTAAATATTTTCAAATAGGGTTGTTTTTCAAACATGAATTCTGAGACTCTGCTTCCAGGAATGCGAGTCAAACTGAGTAACAAAAGACAGGTCATGAAATAAAAGTCCAAAAGGAGAGAAATCTACCGTAACCCTCCAAAATAAAGATGTTTAGCAACATAGTTTTCAACATAAAATATGAGAAATGATAGTTCATGTAACCTTCATATTGCCAAGAATTTGAATCCTATGACACACACACCAAGCTGATTTTCTCTCAGGAATAATAAAATCTTTCTTGTTATTGGATAGTATTCACAAACCTCTGAATTCTGAGAACTGACTGATAGGTTTTTAAACTTTATCTGGTGGCAGATTATAACACAAAAGTTATTTGCCTAAGAAAAAAAAAATTAATATTATTTGTAGAATGCCATTGTTTTTAATTTTGCTTATCAAAGTTTCTTTCACAACAGACTGCATAATAAGTGCTACAAAGAGGCCCTTAAGTGATACAGAAGAATCACAAGTTCTAGAGGCAAAATAAATCAATATTATCGTCCATCTGCTTGTGGCCAGTGCAGGAGAACAGATGATGGCACAGACGTGCCTTCGTTGAAATCTAATACAGGTTACATTTTTAATTTTGTCCTGGTTGCTACTAAGACCTACAGTTGTGTTTCAGACTGTATACTACAAGTATACTTCTAGAGTATCCAGTACAATCTATTTGAAAATAAAGATAAACATCTGGTTATTGCCACTTTGAAAAGCCACAGCCACAGTGATCTATCAGAAACTACCTAAAGCACTAAAACAATGACTAATTAGTCTACTATTAAAGATACTCTCTCAGTTACAGTGGTACAACACGTGTCTATTCACACAGATGTGACATTGGAGCAAGTCCTAAACCAGCATCAATGACTGTGGAAGTCTCAAATCACATCACAGGAAGACCTCACTCCTTTCCTGCAGCTGAAGACCAGAATTTTGAGAGTATTTACGTATTTATCAGTTTTATGCACATTTTTCCCATCTAACCACATTTAGATTAAGAATCCAGATGTCTGGGGGAGATGTGTTTTCCAATTTGACTCACATTTGCCAAACAAAAGCATTAATACGCAGTTAGGCAATGTTACTGACCAACATCTTACAGAGGCAGTGTTGTACCGCAACATCCTGGAGCTCTTCCTTTGAGATAAGAACTTCTATCTGTTCTAACTACCCAAGGAAGGCGTCTCACAGTCCTGTGTTATCTGAAGAGAATCTTTCCCCAGAAATAGTTTTTTTAGGAAGACTTATTGTTCCTGTTAAATATTTTATGCAAATTGTTTCTACTATCTTTTTAATATGAAAATTGTTTCAGATTATCAAATACCATCGCCACAGTGTCTTCAGGCCTCTTCTTGCTTTTACTACCACTTTATCAAATTAGGTGCTACTTCATTTCAAAATACACCGTTCACTTGCTGCCGCCGGAAGAAAGTCAGAGAGCCAACTGAAATTCTGGGTAAGTCATGATTGCAATAAATGAATGGGGAAGTATGCAAATTCAGCCACAATTTCTAAACAAGTGTTAAAAATACAGTGTGTTGCTGAAAACATAATTACATAGAGGTGTTTCCCTGCTAAAAAAAAAGGCTTTTTAGTTGCAAAAAAAAATTAAGTATTTTTTTCTGAGATGTCAGCAAACGTCATTATAGAAAATTAAAACAGGAAGTAAAACATTTGAAATAGCAATTTATGTGTAACTGCAAATTTTTCTGAGGTAATCACAGCAGAGAAAAGCAAGTATGACTGAAATAGGGTCTAGAGCTATAAATTCACATTTTTATCTGCAGTGGTATCTGTTTGAATGAACTGAATTGTCAATCAGTATATTAAACTTTCACAACACTGCAGATGTTTTTAACAGTAATTCAGTCATATAACATATAGAACAGAACATAATGCTCCTGCTCCTCTATCAAAGGCATTAATCACTACTGTAAGACAGGCTGATTTAAATGTTGGCCACAGTACATGATTTATCAGGGGAAAAAGTCTTACTCAGGGCATGACAATGAAGTTTTCAGCAAGTGGTCAGTGACAACTCCTAGCAGAGATAAAAGCAAGTAGCTGGAGATTTAATTGCCCCCATCAGAAGATAACCGCTTTAATGAATGACCAGTACAATCTCCGTGCAATTTTGATCTTCCTTACTACTAAAATCGATCAGAAATACTTCTCTCATTTCCATTTCAGCAGCAGTAATTGTCAATACTTCTCAAACACAGGACAGCACATTTTTAACACTTCAGTACTGACTTGCTGCATCAGACCTTACTTTAACTGTATTTGTAAGGCCTCCAGTCTACCATAGCTACCACAGCTACCACAGCTTCAGCAGTCTACCACAGCTGCTAAATAAGACAGATTAATATGAAACTCTAACATACTACTCCACAGATCATAAGCCTGTCAAAATTGGCAGGTTCTACCTGTTATCAGTTGAAAGAGGAACAGTTTAAAATAATGTCTCTCTTGGACTGAGAGAACTCAGGCTGACAAGACCAGAGATGTGGCAAGCCCAAGTTTTGCCATCTCTAGAGAAATCGGTAAAATGCCACCCTCACTTCCTCCCAGTTGCAAAATGGCTAGATCAGCTACTTGGGGAAATACAGCCTATGTAATTGGTCACTAAAATGAAATAGCTATTCACTGGAAGCTAGGAAGTAGGGGTATTTTATTTCTCTTCCTTAATCTCTTCTCAAGCCCTGTGGTAGCAGACAGATATGAGACCAGCAATAACATACATGGTGGGATTATTACAAGCATTTTGTTAACATACTGCTCTTCATGCACAAAATGAGTATACAGAAGCTCTGAAAAAGCATCTAACCTTTACTTTTATGGACTGCAGCAAAGTAAGAGAATAGCTTCTATTAAATGAAAAAACCTGACACTAAACAATCAGAAAAATCTTGACTAGCAGTGGAGGGCTCTGCATTAGACTAGCCGAGTGCAATCTTACTGATTTTGTTAACACAGAGCATTTCACAGTAAGACAGAGAATTCAGTTCAAAAGACACTTCTCAGAAATGGCCAACTTGCATCTCTTGAAATTCTTAGATTTTTGTATCTTTTAACAGACACTGCTTAAATTACTTGGTCTTACAACCTGCAGCCAAGAGAATTCATGTGTCTACAGCAAAATGCTGACTTGCTGAGTTTGCAACAATTCACCTCATCATTAGCAGAGGTTTGGTGGCTGGAGAGCATCAGATTTCCCACCTGGAGGACCAGATGAGACCGGTGTGTCTCAGGGCAAACCATGGGACTGGAGCTTGCTGCACACACATCCCCACTCAGCCCAGCGTGTCCAGCAGGGAGCCAGAGCTCTGCCCACCCTGTCACCTCTGCCAGGGCATTCATTCCCTTCCCTTCCTCTCGGCTCTTGGATGACCCTCTATGTGCCTCCAGCCACAGCAGGATTTCAGTTTGCATCTTGCAGAAGCCACTGGGAACATGCAACAACATTAACAGAAAAATCTGGTGGTTTCTACAATTCCAGTAGTTCAGTGAGGTCTTAAAGCCATACTGCAACCTAACTCTCCCCAAAAACCCCATCAATAATTAATGTGGTATTTCCCTAAAGCTTGACTACATCTCCAGTTAAGACCACATTTCTTAAATTAGATTTTTGTGTCTTTTAACAGACACTGCTTAAACTACTTGGTCTACGACCTGCAGCTAACAGAATTCATGTGTCTACAGCAAAATGCTGACTTGCTGAGTCCCCCTGCAGCAAGGGCAAACTTAAGTAAGTTCTTGATAATGTGCTTTTTTCTTGAATTGATACAGGGAAGCTCCAAAATGTCAAAATTTACACACTGTTTCAAATAACACACTTGAGCAAAGTGCACAGACAAATTGTAAATCATGTTTTTATCTCAATAAATAACTTCATATGTCATAAAAGTAGATGTTAAAAATACTTGCTTCTAACTCGCTGCCCAGTGTCAAGAGTTCAGATATTTTCGTGTTGGCCAAGCTTATTCCTGAGAAACGAAAACTTTCATTTTGTATTTTCAAAGATACGAAAATATTGTTGGGGGGGGTGGGGGAGGGTGGAAGGCATAAAAACTGTGCCAGGTTATTTGATCTCTTTCCCCTGCATGATTTGAGTTATATTTGCTAGTTTGATTGACAAAAAACAAGCCTATTTTAATTTCAGTAACTCTTCAGACACATTGATTTCCTTGAACTTAAGCTCCTTCTTGGGCTTTCAAATCACTGGGATGGAAAAAAAAGTTTTTCTTCCAGAGAAAAATTGGCTTTTGTTATTTTATTAAAAGGTGATGTCAGTATTTCTTTCCTCAGAAAGTCAAATTTCATTTTCTTCTGATACCAGTTTTCTACTAAGATACAAAAATAAAGGGGATTTGTATTTTGTTCCTATTGTCTAAAAACATCCGGATTCTTTTTTGATCCAGGAATGATCAAAAAAGTAGAAGCAAAATCTGCGGCACATCTAGACAATCCTGCTTTCTGGTTTGAAAGAAAATGTCTAACTCTGGAATACACAGAAGAAGAAAATACGTTTTCTTCTTCAATTATGTGATGACAAACAAGACAGATTTTGTTCTTTTTAACTTAGCAGTGGGTGATACAACTTTTAGGAACTCTGGGTTGAAAACGACTTGGAAAAGCCAAGATTCACTCATTAAAAAATGCACTTCAAGCCATTAAGTTATATCATTTCAATACTTACCAAAACTAAATTGTACCTAAATTATTAATAATGGGAACAGTTTTCTTTCTGCTTGTCATATCATGCAGATCTGTACAGACCTGAGTGTTTTGTCCTTTATTCTTTCAACAGCAACATATCTTAAATCCACCAAGTAGTATCCGCTACATTGCTGTAGGACATGGTTCAGTAATTTTGCTTTTCCACAACCCTCTAAGCAATTTTCCTTATCCTAATAACAAGAGAAAGACAATCAAGGCCAAAGCCTTGCCACACTGTACCTGCAAAGCACAGTTCATCATTCTCACAATGTAGTCAAACTGCTGATGGTCCAGGATTGCTCGGTTTTCTTTAACGTGCTGGCCTAGCTCCTGGGTCAGGCAGTGCCGAGCTGCCTTGCCTTTCAGGGCCCTCAGAGCTGCAGGCAGGGTCTGCAGAGAAGAACACCTCACTTTATGGAAATGAAATTAAATGGCACTACTCATACCGAACAGAATTCATTTTTTATTAAGAAACTGCAAGTGGCAGTAAAGAACAACTTTGGAAACTACCCATTAGCTTGAATATCAAACTTAATGGTTGATTTAGCCTGAGTTACCAAGTACTAAATTTTCCCCCTTTCTTTTTGCCAAATGCATTAAACAGCATTTCTCACCTACATCTGTAAATAGAAATCATTTAATATGGACAGGCACTGAATGGATGTGAAACCAAAAATGGATTATTGTGGATGAAAGCAAGAGCTCTGTTCTGCACAGACAGGCCAGGACTGGTGTTTGCCTATCAAGGCCGACCAGCATGTTTTCTGATAAGCAACGAATGACAAATGGGTTTAGAAGTGGCATACCTCTCACAGCTATGAGGCCACTAGACTGTCATGCAGTTTATTCCAAACCAGTGCCAAAATAATATTTATATCAAAGTTTTAAAGATGCAGCAAATGCTACAACAGTGACTATCAGCTGTGGCCCTTCAGACTGGAGGTAACAGGTAAGTAAGAAGAGGCAGCCTATCGGCTAAGGACAAATTTACCATACAGAGGGATAAAAAACCCGCTGAACTTTCCCAAGTGCCTGGAAATTGAAAGAGGTTAAAAACTACTGTGCTCTGCTTGGGTCAAATTAAAGAGTTACACACTTTATTAGGACTTTTCCCATGTGCATTTTGACACCACAACTCAAGCAAAGTCAAGCAACTCATTTTCTATCTTGATCTGCACAGCCTCAGAGATATACATGTGACACTTCCCTGAGAAGTCAAAAAATTTCTTAAAATAATTATACAGTGATTTTCATCAGAAGAATTAGATTCGATTGTAAGTTTGAGTGATTGTTCTAGAATCAATAACTGAAAATCCTATGAACAGAATCTACAAAACCTGGCAACTTCTTAATGAAGAGAAAATAAGAATGTCGAGAACGACAACTCCCTAGCACATTTCAGTGAAGACAGACATGCCAAATATTTATATTCATCTCTGAGTTCTATCAAATTACTGATTTTTAAAACCAGCAAAGTTGAATGTACTGAAAATTTCCAAAGAGCATTGGCTGTTAAGCATTGAAGCACATATGTATGCCTTTTGTTTGCATTCCTTCTAATTAATGCTGCTAGACCAATATACACACACCTCTTCTAAAAAAAAAATTATGTGGACAATACTACTTATAACAGTAATAAATTTTAGAAAAAGGGTTTTTAACTCACCCATGTAGTATTAAAAACAGGTTCTCAAATCCATTAGCCTCATATTACACACAATATTGCATTTAGATGATTATTTTTATTGCTAACTTCATTCATTTAAATGGCCAAAATAATCCTTAGCATTTGAAACAAGACTTCAAAATGTACTTTGTGATTAGGCCAGTCTCCATTTGCTCATTAACAGAACAGAAGGTTATTTGGGAGAATTAAATTTTCATTTTATTACCTTTTCAGTCTCCAAAAATTTGTTTTCAAAAATGAACGCGATGCAGTTTCTAACAACTTCCAGCCTTTGAGCACTGTTGAAAACTGTGCTTCCTTTTTCCATTATGGAAACTAACAAAGAAAAAGAAGAATATACATCTGTGAAATGTCTTCTGCAAGAGCCACAAAGAATACCCCAAATTTCTTTTAAAAAATAATTACTGTGTCCTCCCTTTTATTCTGTTAAGCAAATACCCTCAGTAGGCAGATGGGATCACAAGATCCTAAATCTTTGGTTTTCCTATACCATCTGAAGAGGAGAGTGCTCTGAATTTTAACTGGAGTAGTTGATTCTGTTAACTATTTGTTCTGTTTGTCTCAAAGGCACAAAGAGATTATAACCTCTAACATACTGGTGAAATACATAAATAAACACAAATTAAGAAAAATACGTGTGTGTGTGTTCTGCAGCGAGCTATGCAGCCTTGCATATTTTGTAGCAGTAGATAACTATTTGTAGATGGCCATGACAAGAATTCTGCAACATGGAATAAAACCTGACAGATCTCTTATCTAGATTCCAAATTGCTGAGATCTTATTTTCTTAATGAACTGTTTCTCTCCAATTTTTCAAGAAAATTCAGAATGTAAGAACTAACATTCTCCTTTTCTCTATAACATCAAATAAATAGTATCTAAATGCAGAATACGCCTTTCTAGTAGATAATAATGAGCTACTTATATCCAAGGATTCTGAGACACAGTTCAGCAGGGAGTGTAAGTGTGAAAGCTGTTCCTCAGGAAAAAACCAGCAAACCCCCTGCTTTGACACAGAAATCAACTTCTTAAAAAAACCCTTCTCTTGCAACTAGCCTTTTAAAGAAAGTCAACAGAACACAACCATATATCCTTTAAATTTTTTAAGTACCAGATTCAATGATACAGTCAACAGCAAAGGCAGGTGAAGAGAGTTCACCCTCTTCTTACATAAACCCAAAGAGAAACAGGCCTGGGCAGGGCCTCAAGAGGCCATCTAGTTCACCCTGCTGTCCCTAGACAGGATCAACACTATTTATGTTATTTCTCATGTTTGTCTAACATGTTCCCAATGTTCGCTGATAACAGAGACTCCATGGCTTCACAAGAAATCCAATCAACTGCCTCACGATTCTCATTTTACCACATCTTGCTGACAAATAACTCTATTTCTGTGCTGCAATCAAACCCATTATTTCTTATCATTACAGATTATTCCCCTTCTTTTTCTAACTTTTCTTGTATAATTGAAGCCTGCTATTATGCGTCCCCTCAGTCTCCTATTTTTCAGTCTAAACAACTCCCCATCTTTCCTTGTAGGTCACATTCTCTGGACCACTGGTCATTCCAGTTGCTTTCTTATGGACTCCCTCCAACAGAACCAAAAATGGAGACAGTCCTCCAGTGTCCAAAAATGGACACAAACACTCCAGCTGAGGTCTTACTGAGCCCAATGAAAAGATTTCTCCACGGGGTTCACTGACTGCACTCCTGTTTATACATCCTACTAAGATGTTTGTCCTTTTTGCAGCAGCTTGATATAGTTGGGTCATGTTTGCCCTATGGTCATTAAAGTTCCCAAATTAATTTCTGAAGAACTGCTGCCTAGCCAGCCGATCATGCCTATGCAAGTGCAATACCTTATTTGAAGAAAAGCAGTAGAGAAGAACAAAATTCAGTGGAGTCTTGTGGTTAGATATCGAATTTTTAAAGATGGATTTGAATTCTGATCCCATCCTTCAAAAGTTCTGCAAGCTCTGCCAACTTCATGTGCAAGTTTATTAACCATACTGGTTTATGCCATCACTCACATCGATGAGTATGACTATGACTAAGAGAACTTTTTGGCATTAAAACAAAAATTTGCAGGCCTACAATGTCCACATCTGCTCTTTATGTTTAAATATAGGTATATTTGTTTTGAGACAGATGCCATCTTTGCTCTTTGCCTTTTTCCAGTAATTTACATGTCTCCCACTGGTATCAAAGGAGAAACTCAAATGGTTCAAAGCTTGGTTCAGCCAGTCCTACAAGTGTCCTATGGTGATATTTAACAGGCCTAGGTAGTAGACAATATCTAGTTTAATTGTTCAGCTCAAAATCTAATTCAGATCAAATCCTCTTTTGTTCTTAGCAGTTATGCCCCTCACTCTCTGGATGTTTGACTTCTTAGTAAAAGCAGATAAAAAATAGCTTTTAAAATTGCAAAGGCAAACACTGAAGTCTACGCACCGGAGTTTGCTATGATCACTAAAAACACAGTATTAACATAAAACTGGGAGCAACACATTGCAGTCATGCTAATTATCCACGAGAACCAGGCGAGGCAGGGAACAAATGAACATACCCACAGGGGGACCCGCTGGCACCACGCACTTCTTGTCCCCCCGCGTGGCAGGAGGGGCACCCTGACTCCTGGCCAGCCCTTCCTGGAGGAGCTCCTGCACCCGGCCCTCGTTGATCCGGGGGAAAGGCAGGATGTGAACCCGCAAGTGGGAGCCCTCCGTGGGCCGCGGCACTTTCTGGAACGCTATGTGGGGATTGGGATTCTCCTGCAGGTCAAAAGGAAAAGGTCACACACAAAATGAATCACGCAGTGTCACCATCTGTCTCATCTAATTTTACTGCTGTTTGGAGAATCTCCTATCCCCGAAAGATTAAGAAGTCAAATATCTAACGCAGATGACTAATAAAATGTTTCATATTCATATCACCCTTGACTCATTAGCTTTAGTATTTCCAACTTTGTTAAAGGCTTTTATAAAATTATTTTTGTCGATGTGCAAAATTCAAAATGAGAGCAAAAGAAAATCACTGCTTTACTTAGGTTGATTTTATGCAGCTTAATGAATATTAAGAACTTGAATATAAATTAATGTGACAGTCAAGTTCTTCATTAGAGACACTATCTACCACCATGCATAGGATCACACCTTATATTTTCAGGGGTGTGGTAATCAAACAAAATGGGGTATTTTCATCTCTTCATTCATTTATACCAGGGTTATCATTAATAACATCTGAATTTCCTGCTGTCCAATTTGACTCTACGCTGTTACTCATTACTGGCTACATACCACTGCCAGAGTGCTATCCATCAATGAGGTTTCTCTTGTAAATGCACAATAAGTTTGGAAGAAAACTTGTGAACAGGAGCTTAAAACTGTTTACAGGAGCAAAAGGCAACAAGGAGATCAAATGCATCAACTTGAGAAATAGCAGTCAAAACAGAGCAGCTACTTAGCCACATGCATTCTCTGCAAAGGAAAATTTAATGGAAACAGCCAAAAATCCAGGGGTATGAGAGCAACAGATGCCAGGGGAAGCAAGGGAGAGAAAGGGAACACAGTCTCAGGAGGGGGTAACAGAGGACAGAGGACAGAAAATGCCAGAAAAGGAGAATAACTTCCACAATCCATTTCAGTGAGAGGAGAGATTCAGAGGACATACACAGGAAAAGTTACTTTAATCTTGGACATCACAAATGTCACGTAGGATGTACATGCTATTGGGCTAATTAAAGGTCTAATGCCTTGGATTTTCCACTTGTACCAGCAAGACTCATGCAAACATTATCTCTTCCCAACAGATCTTGTCTCTCCCTTGTATCTAAACTGTCACAGCCACAATATCATGACTATTAAAACTGTGAAACAAGATGTCAAAATACATCATGCAGTCAGTTTAAAATCAGACAGCTCTAGGCACAACTTAAAGAAGCAGCGTTACTCATCACCTATATTTAGTCAAAGATAGGTGCATGCACAACTACCAGAAATCTGACTTCTCAATGCACAAAGTCATTGACTTAGTGATTATCAGTGTGTGCTCCTGTGAAGCCCCTGACTTGGTGATAGTGAAGGAGCAGGTCAGTCACAATGGGATAAATAAATCTCATCATCACCAAAGACACACATAACCCAAAAGAAACCCCCAAACACCCCAGAACTTAGCAGTATTTGGTAGTTCTTGGGGGTTTTTTTGCAGAATTGTAGTTGTAAAGCACAGTTTTGGGGAAGTGGGACAAAGAAAAGAAAGGGTGACAAAGGTGTCAGCTGATGGTGTACTAGACAATGCTCGGAGTCTGAATAACCACAGAAGTGTGAGGGGGAGGGAGCTCAGCCTATGCCAAAGAAGCCCACAAACCCCAAAACAAACAAAAACCCCAAAACTCACGAACAAAAAAACCCCATCCCAGACCCAGCTAATGGAATGGTAAGAGATTTTATAAAAGCACTACGTAAAACAAACATGGTATGAAGGCAAGAATTAAACTGGAAATGGTGTTGTCGGAAACCTAAAGAGTACAAGAAACAGGCTGTAAAAAATGAAATAAGTGCTTGCTGAGCACGCAAAGCAGGGGGACTGGGTCACACAGCAGGAAAGAACTGCTGAAAGTACACATTATGCCAAATTGCATGTATGGTTTTCATATGGAAACCTGTTGAGAGGCAAGAAAAGAGATGTATTTGGCATGGACAGCTTGCAGCAGAGAAAACAGCAGTTTATAGACAGTATGTGAATACACACTAAAAATAGAGAGATACGTAGTTGTAGCTATATGTAAATCACTATTAGCCTTATAAATCAATAGTACTATGGTGAATTCCCTTTGCATCTACAAAATTAGAGATCATTAAAATTCCAGAGTTTTTTGCCATAATATAGATGATGACTACCACAAGCAGGCATTTCCATTTTCTTGATACTGGATCAATCTGAGAAATAAGAATTTTCAATGTCACCATCTCTACAAACGCAGCAGGTAAAGTAAACTTACATTTTTGAAGAGCTGTTCTGCAAGTTCTCTAACATGCTTTATAATTTTCGGTGGATTGCCCTCTTCAGCTTTAATTCGTTCGACTTCAAAGGCCACCAACTTTTTTTAAAAGAAGAAAGAATAAAAATGTTGATAATTCAACTAAAAAAAATTATTTCCTATTTAAGTTATGAAATGGTAATCTTAAATTGAAACCAAGGAAAGAAAGCCGAATGCTGAAAAATGTGGGATGCCACATTGCTCTGGAACATCAGACATTTTCAGTTTCATATGCAGCATTTGTTACCAGACAGAAAGTCCTATGTACCTAAACCAGTCCTTTCACATTCGTATACCTCAAACCTTATTTCTCATAGGTACTACTCCTAGTACAACACAACATTCATATCAAACTCTATTTTTACTCTACGTTCGACTCAAAGCCAACACAGTAAAAATGGCATTGCTTTTTTAAATGATTTTTTTGTCTCCATTTACATTGTTGGATATGTATTTAATGTAATATTTCTAAATGAGCTCATTAACATTTCACAGAATATAATTAAATTACTCAAAATAATTCTGTACTAGCACATGTGATGTATTATGAAGCTACAGATCTGACAACACAAACAGCATTACCAAGCTTTATACAACTATTTAACTTGATACATATGAGGGGGCATAATTTTATGGAAGCAAGCAAGAAATATCTCCTTAGCAGAAAATAAGAGTCCACATGATTAGTATAAACTTGATATAATAAACAGTGGGGATTCAGAAGCATTCCAGTAGTTTTTCCCATGCTGAAATATCACAGGTACACTGTACTTCAGTTGGGAATACAGAAACAGTTTTCACCTCATCAAAAAGATCACAGGTCCTGAAGGGAGGACCCCTCTCTGACACAAAGCCAGCAAATGCCATTCCATTGAGGACCTTGGTTAGAAAGTCATTCTCAATTAAGCCTCGCTGGCCCAAGAAGGCTGCCTGCAACAAACACAGAAAAAAAAGCACTTTTTTTTACCAGCATCAAAATTACAAGCAACTATTATGTACTACTTAAACATTCTCACCAGCTTATCAGCTTATACTAGTAAATGGTACTTTCTAATTAAATCTTTTACTATATATACTATCTTTTCATACCTAAATAAAGAACTGGAAATTTGATGCACACATTTTTTAAATCTCACAGGTAATAGAACAGAAAACTAGTACTTTCAAGCAATGTCTTATTTTGTACAGAGGTTTTCAAAATTCCACAGTGATTCCTCAAATGTTTATTTGTATCAAATTTAAATGTTAACTTTGTTGTGTATTTCATTACTACCCCTGTAATTAGTCTCACTAAAGCACACTGATACTGTGCTATGCCAAAATGATGGGCTTATCAAGTGTAGATAATTTTATTTACGTTTTTAAACTTTACCACATGTTCAAAAGGCAGGCTTCTGGGAATAACATGGCACATAGGAATACCATAAATACACATAACTGCTTCTCCTTTACCTTATGGAAGTGAATGACTGGCTCAGCATGAATTCTGATCAGCTGAAGACAGGACCGGTATCCTTGGAAAAGCTGTGCAAATAGCCTAAGGAAGATTGCTCGTACTTCTTTATCCTGTAAGCAGTAATTGAATATGCTCTAAAAACATCCTCGTATCCTAAATTTCTCCGCACTTTGTACAGAACCAAATGAGAAATGGCTACGATTCACCAGTGTAGCAGTGCAGCACATGACGCAGAGATACTCGTACAGGTATGAGGTTGTCTCATAGAACTGTTAGGGCTGGAAGGGACCTTGAAGACCACCAAGTTCCCCTGCCCTGTCCTCAGGTGGCAATGACAGATTCTGTACACAGTCACCCTTCAACCCTGCTGATCTTTCCCATGCCTGCACCACAGGCTCTGGGCAATGCCAGGGCAACTGGGGAGTGCTCATGGGGTGAACCACATAAATCAGCTATGAGAGAAATCTGATGTGAAATAAAAGAAAAAGGCTATTTTAGCCTGGATTTATTCCCTAAAATAAATGTGGCTTTGCAGCACTACCAAGCAGTGTCTTCAGAGTGAGCAGGGGCAGCAGGGCACAACAGAAGCCTAAGGTGGCACTGCTGCTGCTGGAGGAGCCGGGCTCGGAGCATCCCACTAGAGCCACCAGCTGCAGCTCTGCCAGAAGAGCAGACTGCTCCAGGTTTGCCCAGCTACTTGTCTAGGACTCTTCCAACTCACATCTTCACTTGCCAACCTTCTGCTGCCAAAACAAGCCAGAGTTACTTTAAAATAGTAGGTCTTTGAAGTCCTGGCTGATTTATTTGAGTAAGAGAGTGCTTATACACACACTAACAGATTAATGGAAATGATGTGAACAGCCAGGGCAGACCTGGGGCAGTGACATCTCCTCCTGGCCCAGATGCCACTAAAGACTGACATCAAATCCTGTGCCACCCTATTATTTTATCTCAGCAGCCATCTCAAAAACCTGAGGTCCCAAAAATTGTTTTATGACCTGAGGTTTTATAGTGTCATTTTATAAACTCTAATTTTAAATGTTAGGCACAGCAAAGAATGTTGTATTTACTACCATGTAACCAGCTGATCAGATAACTAACAAGCAAATACAGCCTTAATAAGTTACAGCCTGTAACTTATTTTTAAAGAGAAAAGGTATATACAAGACTATATAAAGCTGGAATATATTATTGGAATATTTTACTAGATGTCTGTTTATTCTTCACTGGAACATGATCAATGTTGTTCTATTTTTAAGTTAAATTCTGCATGGCTCACTTTACTGAGAGAGATGTATATATTCAAGAGATATGCTCCTTTTCTGCTGTTCTCTAGGATTTTAACAGGTGCATTTGTACTCTTTTTGAACTACTTGAAAACATGGTAATTTCTTTCAGATTTAACAAAATTCTTACTTTGATACAAAATTATAATAATTTATAACTTCCCTATTCAAAGTGAGATCTTAGCTGAATTCTACCATTAGTTTAGATGAAGTCTGGATGACATTACCTGTCTTCAGCAATGAAAAATTCCAATCTTAAGCAAGAAATAAGTTCAAAAAATATAGTGTACCACTTAAGGATTTTACATTTTCAAATAGATCTACGCAAAACCTCCCAATATGTGTTCCTCAATTGAACTGGCTTTTGGATTTTATAAAACTTCTAACCCATTAGAATGCTATTAGAGGGCAAAATACATTTCTTTGCTCCACCAATAATACTATAAAGTATTGGAAAAAGCAAACACAAATTCTTAAAAGAAAGTTAGTCTAAAATTTCAGTGGTTTTCCACTCAAGAAAGACAGACACAGAAAATAACACAGAAATCTTACCAGCATTTTTGAGTGTGATAAAGCTGTTCGTGGGGGAGGGAATGCATAATCTGCTGTTTCCAAATCAGGATGCAAAACCTAGAGAATTTCGAAAACAAAATCTTTTTCCTTCATTTTGCTGAGAAAAAGATAATTTTTTTTCCTTCTTTCTCAAATTAATATCCACTGATATTGAGTACTTCAAGTAATAAATTGAGGTAAATTGTGAAGACTGTATGGAAATAAAGGTGGAATTAACGTCTCAGCTTCAAGTTTCTATATGCGAGCTAATTATCAAAACCTCCTATCACAGTCCATGAAGCTGATCAATACCATTAGGGATTTCAGAGTCAATTCAGCTGAAACAGATTACCAGACTAAAAATTCTTCTTTTCAAGATAAGAACATTTCCTCAGAAGCCTCCAAATAAGGTGATTTCTAACTTATTACAATGATAGCAAAAAGACAAACTGAAGTACTTTTTATGGTGATTCCCTAATGTAGAATCCATCATTCCTGAATAGTGAAATAGGGGCATCACACAAATAAACTTTAAGACTAAAGGGTTATTCATCTGTTAAATTTCAAGATAATGTACAGTTGAAATTAATTTATAAACACAGAAAGGCAGCAAAACCAAATAGTAATAATGCTGCTCAAATACTCTTATTAAAAATCATTATAAAGGAAAAATCCCTACCTCTTGAACAGTGAAAAGACATTTTAGATTTAAATTACTGATTAACTTGAACTACAGAGAATAAACTCTTCTAAAAACAGGGATGTTGCATGAATTATTCTATGAAATCTCACTTCCAGTGTGTTTGAAAGCTTACTATTGAAGGCTTTCATTTGTTACTCATAGGTGAGAAGGTGGAAACTGAGGCTGCTACCCAAACCTACCAGAGAAAGCGCCATTTGAGTCTGGTGTAGCAGTGGCTCTGGCAGCTGGGACAGATGAATACATTCAGGAATTTTAATTGTTCCTCCATCCAGGTCTGCTATGATTACATCTAACTGTAAGGGACAAATACATCATTGGTAGTGCACACAGTGAGCATAGCTTAAAAACACAACACTTCACATTTCATGATCTGCAAGTAAGTTAGAATAAACTAATTAAAACAGTACTAACTTTAATGCACAGAACACTTTTGATACAGGAAATACTCCAAATACTTCCTATTACTGAATCTTGCCATGAAAAATTAAATTAAACCAAATAAAATGAAGTTAGGCCAAACTTTCAAAAGTGACTTTTGTTTCTGGGTGTTTCAGGTCTGTGTTCAGAGACTTGAGATACCTAACAGGCTGTCTGCAAAAGAACACAGTGAGGGCAACCATAAGTAAAATCTTGTGTTTCTAAGCACCTCTTGTAATCCTGATTCAGTTTCTCCAAGCACATGCTTAAAACGAGTAAAAAAAAAGAATTGAGAATACACTTGAAAATCCTAAGTGAATTGCTCAAACTCAAGACAAATAAATGACAAAGCTGGAAATGGATCCATTCCTTCCTCTCCTGTACCAGAATCAATTTCCCTCCTCTACTTTATAGTCTCAATGTATTTACAAAAAAACCTGACGCTTTTTCTCTTCTTTCTTTTTCTGATGGTCTTGTCTTGCTTTCTACAGTAGTATTTTGAACATATGTGAATTATATAGACATCTCTCAAGCACTCAGAAACTCTCTGCAGCTGAACACCAAAGCAGGCACTGTGACTGTGAGTGGGCACAAATACTCACAAGCTCATGAATGTCATTGCGAAAGACAGAATGAACACCAATGATGAAAGGTGTTGGGGAGCTGAGAACCTCCAGTAGCTGTGCAGGAAGAATTGGAATATAGGGATAACTGTGAAAAGAAGAAATAAAATAGAATAAAAGCTTCTGACTGTCCTTTCACACAGGGCAACTTTTTTCTTAAAAAGAAATATAATCTCCCTGTTAGTAATCAGGGACACTAAAGTTATCATACTACCTTCATTTTAAAAACACGGTCAGTTTTTGGCCAGATACCTACTTCAGCCTTTGGTAAAATATCATTAATAAGAAATTTTTTAAAGAAATATTTTGTTTTCATATTGAAATGACAACTAAACATTATGCATAGAACACTATTTCAGGTATTGTTTACTTGGTTTGACAATTTAAAAAACTCGGTGTGTTCATCAAAACAACATCAAGAGCTGGATCTAAATTGATCAATGCATTTCTACACCTAATTTACAGTTATTAAAAGTTTACATTCATTACTATTTAAACATTAAGAAACATATTCCAAAACGCAACTTCCAGTTTTTCCTTCTTATTCTATATTAAAATGAAGCCCATCTCTGAAATATTTTAAATAAAACAAGCTATTAAAATACAAGCATGGTTTGAAACAGGTGAGTCAGAATGTTGATGTAGATGTCTTCTTCCTAAAAAACCAAACTGATTGACATTAAGTTTTCCATTTCAAAGTTCTGGATCCACCTGTGGCTTTTTAGAGAGGATCAGTTTGTTGACTTAAAGTTGTTGACTTAAAACTCTGAAAGACACTAATGTAGCTGCTATCTTTGAACCACAGAATTTTTTGGGTTGTGAGTAGGGTTTCTACCCCAAATTTCTAGGTGTTTCCACTGCCATGATGCAACCAGATTTTTATTAATGACGTGTACAGACTAGGACTTGTATGTATCATCATGAATAGCTTTGCTTATTTGAACATATATAGCACAACTTCTTTTGTTTGGGATAACATATTATAAGTTACAAAATGAGTCACAAAATTAGTTAATGAGCTCAAAGAATCCAAACTTAACTCACCTGTATTTGAGGGGAAACATCAAAGACTCCAGAGCCCTACAGGCATCACTGAGCCTTTGGAAACTTGCTGAGTGAAAGAGAACCTTATTTTCTGTAAGCACGGCACAGAATAAGCTGAGTACATTTTGGATTCCTTAAAAAAAATAATAAGAAAGAACTGTAACAACATGCAAAAAAAATCAAAGTTACATTAAAATGTACCATTTTCCAGAGGGATTTTCAAAAAGCATATGATAAATGCATGAATTGCCAAGTTCCAAGTTTTTCTACCTTTTATTTGACTAGTGCAGCTTCCTTCTGTTTTTCAGGTTGCTAAAATACTATCTGAATGTATTTCTACGTTGCAAATATACTGTATTACATCTCCCTTTCAATACCACTTGCAAGGATTTCCACTTCTCAGCACAAATCCCAGCAATGCTTAATAATGACTTCAAACAGTATTATGTGCATCTTCTGCATAGCCTTCTGTGTATCCAGTACTCAACTCTGGTCATTGAACCAGGCTTAACTTCTAAACCTCTTTGTATCTCCACGCAGAGGGAAAAAAAATAAAATCATACTGCCAAGCTCCAAAGAAAATGACAAGATTCTTAGTGGATACATTCATACTTTATCCATGGAGAGCATTCCAGAGTCATGAGGTTAAAACAGGGCAGTAAGAGAGTATGTGTCATTATACAGATACTTTAAGAAAGATCTGAATGTTTAAAAAAGCCCCACTAGATTTAGGGTAAGACTCATGAATCAGATGATGGGACGGTTTTTGGGCTTTTTTAAGACAGCACAATTTACCTAGAAGACAAAGCCATGTGCTTTCAGGGAAAACCAAAAATATATTTCCTTTAGAAAAAAAGTCCCATCCTGAGAAGCAGACATGCCTGACACATGTGAGATATGCTGAAATTTATGAAATTTCCTGAAATATGCTGGAATGTATGATGTTTCCCTGAGGACATGGCTTGTGCTCTCAGTAGGACAGCCTGTATTACCTTCCCAAAGCTACAGCTTATCTTGCAATAAGGTCCCCAAAAAGAAGTGTGACTATGGAGAGCCACTATATTCATATGATAATTAACATTTTGGGTTTTTAAAGTAATTTTTATCACATGTTTTGACAAATCTTTTTTCTTCCATGATGTGTGCAAATTTTCTTGGCTGGAGTAAAGCTCAGTTCATAAACACAGAGGGACAAGGATTCGGAGAGGGTTGTTTGGAAAGACTTAATTCCTAGGATGAACAAGTCAAATGACAACATAACAGCTTGTGCTTTCAAACTCCATTCTCCAAGAGTCCTACAGAACCCACACAACCAAAGGCTTGAGAGGACTGAGGACAGAAGGCTTTGTTACAAGGCTGAGTGAATTACTGTTGCAAATGTTTGCTATTATTTTCAGTGGCATAGTTAATACTGTGCTAGTAGAAAGCAAACTGCTTTGTAATACACAAGGTAAGGATGATGATAAAAACTCCAGTTTGTTTCCTCATGTGAATGAAATAGCACCCAGCAGTGAATGGTTGGAAGGTAACCGGAAGGAATGTCCTTTCTTGTGTGTATGCACAAGGGATATGCACTTATTTGAACACAAGGTTAGAAACTGCTGCATTCTTGGAAAAAACCCCAGTAAGAATTTAAAAACTCAAACTGACCCTTTTATGCAAAACTGCCCTTGTTCCTCTCCCAGAAAATTTTAAAGAATATTTTGGAGTATACTTTTTGTTTTAACCTAAGGTTTTTTTTTTTTTCAAGACAGCTGGGCTTCTTACACCAATTCATTTCACACCAATTATCTTAACACTCTTAGGAATACACATTTTTTAAACATATGACAATTTTTTCCTACAATCAGATGCAAAGATTCTCAAAGAGTCCTCTAAAAATGTATAATGTTTTGGCAGGTATTACCAAGGAAAATAACACCAAAAAACCTCACAAATATTCAAACCATTTGGTACAATAAAATGCTCTAAAAAAGGCTTTTCTGTCATCAAAATACCTGGAAATGAAAATTCTTGTAAGAGATGGTTTTCCATTCCGCACATCTTAAAACCCAAGCCTGAGTTCCAAAAGGTAAGAGTTCTGAAATCTTTTCTGGATGTTATTGACTTTAAAC
This sequence comes from Eulacestoma nigropectus, assembly GCA_013397775.1. Classification (NCBI taxonomy): domain Eukaryota; kingdom Metazoa; phylum Chordata; class Aves; order Passeriformes; genus Eulacestoma; species Eulacestoma nigropectus. The sequence goes on along the minus strand of VZTE01001628.1, from coordinate 431,944 downwards.
TTTGTTTTCTAAAGAATTAGAACATTCATTTACTGAGAAGATTCAATTTAAACCAAGCTGTGTAAAAAACCCAGCCTTTTTAGCTATATTATTTTGCTGTGAATTACAATGATTCAAGAATATTTTAATTCTAACACCTTTAAAAGTCATAAAACTTATCCAGTAGCAGCATTTTTAATTTCAAATCTCTTCTGAATACAGCCTTCCTCATCAGATACCAAAACAACACACAATTCTCCAGAGCACATAGTAACTGAACACTTTTGCAAAAATTTTACTAACAAAAACATAAATGAAGGGGAAATCAGAATTTTGCTTACGTAGAAAGAGGACACCTGCAAGTACTTCACAGTATTTGAATACAGTGGCTGTAGATCACACTGTCTCTTAGGGACTACTAAGATGATACACTTCTGTATAAACAAAGGTAATCTTCATGTGTAGTGTTAAACTGTATATCTGTCTGATTGTTATCTATTTTTACCACTGTAAGAAATGGATTTTGTCAGCATCTTCAATTTACATAAAGTTCTGGATGTCCAGTCAGTGGCACACAAAGTTTATTTAAATTACTAAAGCAGTGATGGTACATTTTGTGAGGCTTTCATAGTTTCACAAGGGAAATTAAGTCTGGTTTTGCTGCATAGTAGTGGTCACAGATAAAGCTTCAGTTTGTACTCCACAGAGGCATTTCTCAGTGCATCTTCATCAGCACCAATATAATTAAAGGTGACTACTTTCAGCAACTATTTCCCACACAAGAATTTGATGTCCCACAGCAGAATACATACTTCAAACTTGTTTCCACAACATCTGGGAGTTGGTCTCCCAGGAGTTCACTGCATTTTAACTGGCCATGGAAGGTGAATTGAAATGTTTACTGTGATATGAATGCACCTGATTTAGCCCCAGCTTTGCTGAGCTACAGAAAAACATTGCTTTATTTGCGGAATATATGGAAGAGACCAAACTTGAGAGAATCTAACACACTTGGACAATAAAACTCAGGCTAACCACTTCCACTGACTGAAATGCTTATAGAGCCCACACAGTTTATTTGTACCAGTGTTTTCCTTCTCTCTCCCTCTTTCTTTCCTTCTTTCTCTCTTTCTAAATGCTCTGTATGCAATACAGAAAAATATAAAATACATAATTAAATAAAATTAAGTGTACAATACAGACACCTAATCTGGAATTTTCTTATTTTCAAGATGACAGCCACTAACTCAATACAAAATTATTGCTCCGCACGTACTTCGAAAAACATCTTTTCAGGATTATCAGCATTATAATGACTGTGAGGGAAACCTCTGTCTGATAGAGTCAAACTAATTATAAATAGTATGACTTTTGATTACTTTCCTTTTCTAAACCATTTAAGCCATTGATTAAATTATTTGAGGAAGCCATCAAGGTGTTGTTTCAAGCCTTCCAAGTTGTTTACTGAAAACAAACCATTCTAAATAACAGCCTGAGCCCAGTTTCCTCATGCTACAAGACACAATCATGTCTGTCTGTAACCTTGAACCCTCTGCTGGTCTGCAGACTCCACACTACATCCGATGCTCATTTGTCAGGGCATAAACAGACAACATGAAAAACAACAAACAAGTTGATTTTTACAGATTACTCTTTTGCAGTCTACAGACAGACATCCTGTAAAATATTATACATACGCTGGAAAATTTTGAATGGAGGCTTCCTGACCTTCACTGTTTTCAAGTATTTAAAGAATCCGTAATTTGTACTAAATTATCTGACATCCTACATCAACAAATGTATCATTCTGCCTGCTTCCTGTTGTTCTAGAATTTAAGTACTTATTTAAGCATGATTAAAAAAAACCACCAAACACAAAGAGTACTTGACAAGTTACTGTCTTTTATATTGCATGAAATCAGAATATTACCACTTACTTCTTCAGACTTTTATAAAGAGTTATAAACATGGATTCAGAAACTCAACTAGTTGAATACATTATTATGCCAATATGCCATTCTTGAATTACTGGACACAAGAAAAAGCTTAATAGACAAAATAATCCATAACTTAGCCAGACTAATCCAGGAAATGGGTCAACAAAGCCTGAAAAGCCTTTCTGAAAGGCCACTGGAGACTGCATAGTACAAGTTTTGTGCCAGGCAGTATCAAGCTCTAAAGATAACTAGGAAAAGAGTAGAGAAAAACAAAACTCTTTTCATATTTATTTTTAGATGTGGCTGCATAGCTCTGCTAATGACCAAAATACAAGCTTAACTAGTAAATAAGGGGCAACAACTGTACTCAATACTCACATAGGTAATCCTTGCCAAATCGCATTCATTTGTCCACCCAAAAATCACACTGTATCTCCAATCAACTACACAGAGTGAAACCCAAAATATTACTATGTCGCTCAGCTCAGGATCAATTTGCATATAGGAAAGTAATCAGGTCTGTTGTTAGAGTAGGACTGCACGCTGCACGATTAAATCCTAGCCAAGCTTGCTCACAAATGGGGAGCAATCTGGCTGTGCCAGCAGAGAGCTTTGGGAGGGTTAATTTATCCTGCTTTTTGACTGGGCACCAGAGGACATGAGTCAGATGAGTACCCCAAGAGATTAATTTATCTGGGCTTTGTCAGACTCAAGAGGAAGAGAAGCAATCCCTACAGCACGGAGCCTTCAGCTGAGACTCCCTCAAAGAATCCAACATTTCATTAATTCATCCCCATTTCTGAGCCCACAGAAGGAAACACGGATGGGACATGCAGTAATAAAGCCAACCTCCATTTTTAGAGATGCATATTTGATTTGGGAACTGAACTGAAGGCAATGCAGAATCTGAACCATGAATTCTGCATGTTCTCTGTAAGAAGGGCGGAATGAAGGCTTCCCTGCAAACCAGCGTCTGGGGAGGGTGGGAAGAGGAAACAGGAGGCCCATACAGAAAGATTCTGGTATAAACACCATGAAAGACAACTGATCATTAAAAGCATATCAAAGAGACTGTGAAAATGAGGAGATATATATAAAAAAGATATCTTCAGCTGATGGATAAATATTCCTACAGCTATCACTCCCCCAAAGTTCAACAGTATCCACTCTGTTCTGTCTACACTGAGTCAAGCAGATGGTTATTCTCCAAACCCTAAATTACACAGGCACAAAGAAACAGGGATTAAGCCCACTATATGATCTACTTAGGAAAACAGTCAGTCTGTCTGTCATTTGCATGTTGATGCCTCTCCATTATTGCTGATTTCATTAAATCCCTCAGCAGACCTACTTAAAGAAGCAGCAAAAGCCCTTTGGCTTTCTTGAGCCTCCAAAGACAACTCTGCCAGTACACTGAGAGAACACAATCAGTAATCTTTTTTTCAGAGACAATGATAAAGCTAACGACAATTACTAATAGAAGATTTAGATAACAAGGTTTTCATCCCTGAAGAAGCTAAGTGCAATACCATTTCTTATGCATATTTAAAAGCTGTACATATCCAAAGGGAGACTGATAAGCTTGAGATTAATATGGCTGTGTTAAGTGAATTTTCTTGGCGAAGCAGAAAAGATGGAGGAAGGTAAACCAGACAAATAACCCTTTCATATTCAGAAAGTATTCACGTGGCAGGGAGGTAAATGCCAATTTTACATGAAGGCAGTAAGTTGAATTACAAAAATATACAAACATAACCTGCATTACCAGCTAAAAGTTTGCTACTGATTGTATGTCTGGCCCATATAAACAGGTAATGTTTGATAGATGCTACAAAAAGTAGATTTAGTTAAGGGGAAGAATCTTCACAGAAATCAGATATGAGAATAACATTCCCACAGGGAGGGTGGCAAGCACTATTTCTAAATATTGAACTGTTAACTATCAGATTAAACCAGAAGGTTTTGTTCTCTTATTGTGTGTCTCTATATGAGTGCAGGTGTTAACATTTCAGTACTAGTCTATTCTGCTGAAATAGGATTTAATTTCATGTCTGGTTTCACATCTCATCTTCTGCTTAGTTATTTAGTTATCTAGAAAGGTAATTAAAATAGGAAGCTATTTGTTTTGGATATTTATTTATCCCATAAATATCAACTATTCCAACCCTGAAAAAAAAAAAAAATAAAGGTAAACAGTAATCCTGTATAATTACGAGTAATCTGTTTACTAATTGCTAATTACCTGTATAATTATTAAGATCAGGATACAGAAATTCTGTGTAACCCTCATAGGTCCACACTAACAGAAACGCAATGAAATTCTGTAAAAGAATTTTGAGTGGACTGGGATAATGGATACACATTAACGAACTGAAATGCTGCCTAATTTCCATGAGGAGAGGCGGGAGAGTGCTACTGAAATATTCCCACGTTTCTAGAAATTTTGAGAGGTGACTTTCTTTCATTCATTCTTTAGAACTCCCCTTTCAAGAATGATTATTTTATTGTTTGAACCAAATGTTTGGTGAAACCTTTTTTCCCACATACATCAAAAGATATGTTGAAAAAATAAGCACACGTTATAAAAACTATTTATAGCAGTTTGATTAGCCAAAATTATCTCTCTGTACTCTAACAGCAAAACTAAAATTGAGATTTGAGAAATTATTTGCAACTGCTGTTGTATTTAAGTAATCAAAAATAGAGAAGTTTACCATCTCTGCAAATTGATTCATAGACGGTAGAAAGTAAAGGAGGATTCTGTTCAGCCACCAACAGACATTTTAAAATTCAGAAGGAGCATTAAATATTTCTGAACAACCTGATTTATTTTTAAGATTTCCTAATTTGTCTGGACTCAAAGCAGAAAAAAAATGTTCTTTAACAAAACAATTCAGAGTGAGGGCAATACCATCAGGATCCTTAGAAAGCAAATATCTAAGAATGAGAAGAGTATTGTCATTCTTGAACTGTACACAGGAAAAATGGTCAAGGATACACAAGAAACTGCAAACATACCTGTTTCCTGTCTAAGGACTACAAAGTCTTTCTCAAGGAATGTAACTACAGAAGCATTATATTAACATAACCAAATAAATGCAAAGACAAGAAGAACAGATGTAGCTGATTAGGATATTCTGTTAGAGCAATCTTCAGCCACCATTGGCTGATACTCATGGAGCATAAAAGGACAAATACTCAATTGAAGAAACTGTGAGACACTATAACCATGAAAAAAAAAAAAAAATCACTTTATTTTCTTTAAAGATCATGCTCGGATTCTCTTCAAAACATCTACCAAACTTTAAAAATTCTTTGTCAAATTCTCTGAGATTTTCCTGACCTCCTGAAATAGTGATACTTCAGCCCAAACTGCAATTAGAGAGCAAAACTTTAAATATGAATTTACAAGAACAAATATATGGAAGTAAATGTCTATAGAACTGATTTTCCTTTCCTCTCACCACAAGGATTAACACTAAAGTTCGGAAATTAGAGTTTTGCAAGCTCTTGTGTTTTAATGGCTACCAAGTCTGCTTTGGAATAGTGAGAAGAGTTCTGCCTGCACTCATACCAGCAAAATTAGAAATAAAAGCAATCTGTTCCCAGAAGGCTCCATTTCAGTATTTTCTATAAGCAGAAATAAACTTCTTTTGCCTTTCTGAAATTTGTTTGTCCATTTATTAGACATCTGCTTTTTGGAGTTTACATTTTTCTCATCTCTGGAAAATAATAATTTGTTTACACTCTTCTGAGAGTTTTCTGAAGCCCTGCTGTAAATAAAAAATTACCCTCTTCTCAAATATCCCAAAACAAAAATTCACCTAATAGTTTAAATAAATTTCATTGAATCGTTATGGAGCAAAGTGTAATTTTATTTTTTCTCGTATTTGAAATGCTTCCTTTTAAAAAAACAGCTCATTAACTACAGCACTTTATCAAATACACAGCTCCAAGTTTATTTACTTATGTCAGATAACTTTTCTTTCTCAGATTTATAATTTGCTTAAAATAAACTACTGCACAGTTTGCCTCATTAAAAGGGAAATACAAGTTCAGAGTGGATATAAAGTAAATGAGCATCTTATGCCGTGTGCTTTGCTGTGCTGAAAAACAGTGAACACTGCAAGAAATATTGGATATAAGAAATACAGTGCCTCCAACTCATTCCAGACTCCTGCCTACTGCCAGCTGTCACCACAGCAGCAGCATCTCAGGGAGCGCTGACCAAGCTCCCAGAGTATCCCACGTGGCAAACAAACAGAAACACTGAGCAGGATGTACTGAAGGAATAGTTTGGCATTACCTGACTGGAATCTGCCCTAATGGCTCTCCCTGATAGGGATGCCGCTGCTGCTGCTGCTTTTCCTACACGTGCAGCAAAGCTCACAAGAGGGAGCGAGTTCAAGCTGGCAGAGGGACGGGTCTGTTCTCACTGCAGCACTTGGCCATCGGTCTGATTTAACCACAGCATCAAACCACAACCTGAGACTGCTGACAGAAAACAGACAGGACTCTCCCTCCTTCCACCCTCCAAATACTTTCTGCTCACTTGGTGAGATAAAACTGCTCAGCACGGCTGAGTCAAGCAAAGGAGATGGGGCAGCACTGTGCAACTGGACGTGGACATTCCAGACAGGATCATCTGCCTGGTAGTGTATGCTGCTGGGGAAATGAAGCCTCAGTGACTGTCCACAAAGTGCCTTTACTCAGAAGTGCAGAAGAGCCCTGTATAAAATTCACTATGACAATGTCCCTTTATTTCCAACAGCATCTAAAAGAACACTTTCCTTTTGTTCTGCTCTTGCAGCAGTAAGGGCCCATTAGCAGTAAATGCCACATCAAATCCCTTCATAATCTATTTGTTCTTTGATGAACTACACAAATCTACTTGGAAAGCCTGAATGGTAAATTCTCTTTGGCTGGGTTATGGAGCTAATTGCAGCTCACTGGCCAGTGGGATTTAACCTAAAACTAGAACATAAGCCAACAGCATCTACTCATGTGATGCCAGGTCCCATAGGCTGGAGAGTATACAATTTATTAAGATCAAAGACTGATTAGAAATGTATATACTTCAATAAAACAGTCTTAATTTAATCACACATTCTGCTAAAAACCGACAAAGGTTATATATGTTCCCATCACATGATACATGATGTTTCATGGAAAGGAAAGAAATTGAGTGAGTTGGGTAAGAAGTTTGTAAACAACGTGACAAGTAAAAAAAGTTCTGGTTCGTATCACTGAAGTCTCATAACAAAGGTGGAAAGGGCACCACATCAACCCTTAGTGCATCTCCCTGTTATAGGTATTACTGTACTGAAAATGCCTGCATTTGGACTCTTTATATGCTCTGCAAATTAAATCTCTCGTTGCTTTGCTGCCCTACATAATGAAATAATAAAATATTCTTGCTCTATGTCAAAGACACCAGGATTTTCTTAGTCAACAAGTATAAGCCAGCTCACGTGCTGACTGTGCAGTGACCCTTTCATAATGTCTCCCAGCCATACAAATACACATATATATTCATCAGGAATGTCTTTTCTCATTTACACAGTAATTTGGTATTGTCATCTCTTGGCATAAAATACATTACATGAGAGGCTGAACATTTTATCTCCCCTAAACCAGAATTAAAATAATGAGAAGTTATTTTATTACAGAAAACATTACTCAAAGCATCAACAAACGAAGTCAAAAGCAAAAATTCTGGGTATTTTAATATATCCTGGATTTAGAAATATGGGACTGAAGGGTCTATAAACAGTGAAAGAGTCCAGCCTTTTTCCATCATGGCTGTATCAGACAATCCCAAATCGATCAAGCTTCGTCTTACATGTACTGATAATGCTCTGCATTACTGTTCCCAATAGAAGGTGTTTCAGGATGTTTCTCGTCCTACAGTTAGAAATCATCTTTTAACTTCCAGCCTTAAATAACTCATGATCTTTTTATACAAGCCTGTTCTTGGTACTCACCTGCTTCTGTAACTTGTGACTTCTCACTGAACAATACTGATGTAAAAAGCAGCAAATGGTAAATACACATGGTCTATGACATGGAGTAAACTAAGAAGACAGAACACAGCAGGAAACTCTAACACTGTTCAAAAAGCAGCCTCTAGAAGACAGTATGAGCTGTAATATGACCAACAATTTAAATATTCCTTTCAGACTCTACCTTATTTTGGGATTTTTGTTTTCTAAAGGAGGCTACACTTTTTAAGCAGTAGGACTACTTTTACTTTTTATTTTTTAAATTCAGAATAAAAATGTAAAGCATAGCATGTCCTACAAGTATTGTGAGTTTAAAAACTAGCTACCACAAAAATAAACTAATTTGAGGCACACCATAATCCAGTTTTCCTCCTTTTGATTAGATAGGTATTTTCTAATTATCACAGTAAGGTTATATTTTATGTTGTTCTATAGGCTGGACACTTTCACTGTTTATAGCCCCAGTAGCTCACATCACAATTTCGGAGGCAGGGTGTCGGGAAGTGGTAAAACATTGGAAAGATTATTAACAGATGAAGCCAGCTTTAGTGCAGAACACAGAAACTGACCAGTATTCATATTTTAAGATCAAGAAAATCTTAAAATCTTAAAATCTTGTTCTCTTCCCCAGAATCAAATTATACCGGGAAGTCGTGGTGCACAATTTCATCTCTTGTAGGACTTTTAACGCTTGATTTTTAGCATCAAAGGGAACAAAAGAACTAATATCAAAGTACCAACTCAAGACTTTTAGAAGTTAAGCAGTGAAAATTGAAGAACCACCAGCTGCCAGGGATCAGCAGCTCCGTAACAGAAGGCAAAATACGGAGCAAGGCGGGAAGGGGCAGTGCCCTCACAAACAAGCGGTGTGGTACCCAGAGGAGATGAGTTGGGTAGGTCTGGTGACAACCAGCCAGAAGTTCAGTCAGCCAGACAAGGCTACAGAGTTGAGGAGGGTCTGAGGTCAAGTCAGGGAGCCAGGTCAGCATGAGGGCCAGAGACAGCAGCCAGGTCAGTCACAGTGACCACAAGGCAAGCCCAGGTCATGAGGATGATGTGAGACCAAGGCAGGGTGTGCAGTCCAGGGTGAGGATCTGGGTCAGACAGGTCATGGCCTGGCACAAGAATCACTAAGGTGGCTCAGGCAGGCCCTGGGGGCATGGGCTGAGTTTAAGCACCCAAGAAAAAGCCAGCAGGCCCCTCCTTTTCCCATGTTTCACACAGCTCCTCCCTCGACAGCCTGAGCCGAAGTCGTGCGGCTGTGCCCAGCAGTGCTGGCCTTGAGCAAACCCAGCCCTGCCAGGAGGGCCTTGGGGGCTGCCCGGGGCCCTGACATCAGCTTCCAAAGGAAATATAACTTGTAAGAACCAAGGACAGAGCCTGCTCAACTCTCAGCCTATGCAGAGATTTCTCCTGAGAGCAGAACATCTGCTGAATGACATTGGCACAACTACAGAACCATCCTAAAAACATGGTTTTCATGAGTTAACCAAAGCTGTAAAGTGCAAGTCTGTCAGTTTAAAATCCCTCTGCATGTACAAATATCTACTTCCAAGCAGAGTTGGAGCAGCACACCTTAATTAAAAAATAATTAAAATAATGCTGCTGCAATTAAGATCTTTTCGAAACATATTTTTGAACACAAAATAATTTTAGTATATTCATTATCTTAAAAAAACCTAAACCTCCATTATTCTTCATTAGTTTCTAACAAATCTGAAAAACTAGAAAATACAGAAATACAGCATTTCTCGTATTTCTGTACACTTTAATACACAACTCAAAAAAATTCTAAACAAGTATGACAGTTAATATATGATCCCATCATTAAGTTTTGATTGGATTTATCACCTCATAACAGTAAAAGGGTTTGGCTCCATGACTGTTTAAACCAACAAAAATCATCTCTGTCAGTGTCACTCCATGGAAAATAATTCACTTCTCATTGCTTGCTTGTTGTTGATTAATTATTTTATCTTAAGCAGCTCTCTGTGGTACCAGAAAAGTATCTGCTCTGATGCAAAAGAAAGGCAAGAACATGCAAGTAAAGCAAAAGGACAGAGAACACTCTGAACTTCTCAGTCTCAAGTCACAATGTTGAAATTTGGAATTGAATAGTCACATTAAGAAAATACGTCAATACTGGAGCGAAGCATTTTAAAGTGCTTGTACTCGAGTACTTCCCTGTTTAGCAACTCTGTCATCATCACAAATATCTGCCCTAATATTCATATTTTGTGCAACTGTAATAATCTTCAGGAGTTTAATCAATCAATCACTTTTGAGATCTGGAATTACAGATATTTAATGACACTGCAGTCTTCAACTATATTACATTATCTTTAGGTACTCGTTTTAGAAGCTTCATATACTGCCTAACGGTACACACAAAATTTCTAGTTAAAAATATTTTAAGACACATAAAAAGGCTGAAGGATAATGATGCTTAGCACTTCCAGTTACATCGTAGTTTGGACAAATCAAAGACAAGCTTGCCAAGCAACCTGGCTCCACCTACCATGATCATTCATCTTCATGCCATTCCACCTATTTAATCTCTATTCTATACAGTCCTGGATTCCAAAGCACCCTTACCTTGTGTCTTCGTCCAGAAGATTCAAGGTAGAATTTACTTCAAAGTGTCATTTTCGCCACTTACAAAATTACTTTCTTTTTAACGCAAAGTCAATATAAGTTTTACTGAAAATACTTGAGTGGTGAATTTAAGATAAGAGGAGGAAAACAAGCACAGGCAAACAAAACGGAACAGGGGAAATAAGGACATAGGAAAACAGGCCTGATATGAGACTAAACAAGAAGGAAAGGAAGGAAAACTCTTTTGTCTTTGATTAAGTTTTTGGAAAGGAGAGAGAAATTCTTCAGGAAAATAAATTTTCATAATTGTTCTGCTCAGCTTAGCAGCATGATTCAAGCTACCAGTCCTTGACACATGCAAAAATCAAAAGTGCTGGTTAAACCCTAGGTTCTTGCTTTGCTCCTTAGGTCACTAATATTTTGTCCTGGCTTCTTTTGAGAAAAACCTGCCTCTTGGGGAAATGGAGATGTATGTCTCAGATTCAAATGACTGAACACATCACTGCTGAATACCCATATGGAGAAGGCAAGTAGGGTTGGAGTCTGGAGAAAAGAGCTTAAGGCAGAAACTTAGGAATGTACAGTTAATGCAGCAAGACAGGAGAGAAATATAACCTAAATATAACCTAAATCTCCTTTGAGCCTGAAGAAAGCTACTGCATTTTGAAGCTTCTATAGATATCTACCATCTTACTAACAGACAACAAGAAATAGAAGAGTACTGAAAGTCTTCTTGCTATCATGGATAATTTTTTAAAGTAACTTTATGATTCCTATTTTTCCACCTAATCCTTTGTTTATTAAATCACTTCTAGTGATCCAGCTACAGGCCTGGATTTTGTCACATTATTCCTATATATTAGGCTTCTTTTAATAAAAAAAAAGAAGGTATGATTTAAAATGTCAAACACTGCTGTTCCTTATTACTAAGCATAAAACCTTTGGGGATATTTTTCCCAACTGCAGTTTAACGCCTAAGCAAAAATAAGGTCTGTTTCCAGATATGCTGTGGACTTGGTAATACAGGGAGGGTCATCTGCTGACACGGTATTATCCTGCCAAGAAGAAAAAGTGTGATGAGGCTACTATATTGCACAATATTTCTCAAAATAAATGTTGAAATTACTTCTGTATCTATTCATAGTGATAAATTTTGTCTTGCTGCCCACCTTCCTCCAAGAAAGAGCTATTTTTAAAAAGGTGATTTATGCAGTTGACAAATATTTTTCTAGCTACTCCTCAATTTTCTATTAATAATTGAGATAGGATGAAGTGACTTGTACTAGCAGAGGAATAACTGAACGTGTCGTTATTTGACAAACGGTCTGGTCAATATTTGTGTTCCGAACATGATACCGGATGGGATAAAAGCTGTCACTAAAGTACTGAACAGCAGGAGAAAGCTTTTGCCCAGGTTGTAGAGACAAATGCATGTTAATCTCCTGTTCCAACCAGGCAAGAGAAACAGAGCAAGTGTGAATATTGTTCCAAGAAGCACAAAAACTTCTGACAAGTTCAGCTGTGATCTCCAGCGGAAAGGATTAGGCCTTATCTTGGGAAAATAAACTTTCTCAAAGGGATGAGCCAGTAGGTTCTACCATACTCTTCTGGATTCACTGCCTTTAACTCTTCGTAAGACTACATGAAAGGTGAGAATAAATGAGAATTTATTAAAACAGTCTTTTCATATTTCCTGGTCCTCCTTTTACAGTTAACAACCATTGCAAACAGGCACGTGTAGCTGTATTAACAACTTTTTTTAGTAAATCCAAACAGAAACTTGGAATTAACAAGCCTTGGCACTAAGAACATGATGACAGCCCACCACTCACATGGGAATGGAATTTTGTGCTGTTCTGGAAAGTGAGGTACACTATGAAAACACAAACATTTTCTAATTTGTGTCCTTAGAGACACAAGACAAGTCTACCACTGTGCTGTATCCCCAGATACTTAGATACATCAACTGGCAGCTGAGGCATGTATGGGAAAAAAACCCAAATAACCCCCCCAAAACACAAAGAAACAAAAAAAAATAGTGGTCAGAAATAGGAGGTAGGAAAAGCAGCCTTTTACAAAGTGTTCAAGTACCTGCTTTAAAAAAAATCTACCTGCCCACTTATTTGCCTAACTAATACCAGGCCCATTCCAAGGCAACTTCACCACCCTTGTCACACCAAGGAATAGGGACACACAGAAAGAGGGCCTACACAAGGCCACTAGACAAGCTCTTCCTGATAGTTCTTACAGCCTTGTAAAAGAGAAAATTCTGCTACAACAGAAAAGAAGGGAGACAACTCTTTTTTTTGTGGTCCACAGACTTGCATGACCCCCTTCAGGGAAACAGGATGTAAGCCTGTAAGCTTCTCGTAACAAGGTTTGCCAAGTTTTATAACCATGCACTTTCTTCAGTCTCGCCCTTCTTCAGGCCAGTTGAAGCATTGCTAACTAGAAAACAGCAATGAGTTTTCATTCCTTATCTCCCTTTCTCTTCCCCTCCTTCTGCTGATCTTCATATCCTTATGTGCACTATGACTGGAAAGGGCATCTGGTAAGCACAGGCTTACTGATTCACACTTCTTACAAGCCACCAAAAAGCAAGAAAGACGGAACGTCCAAATTTACAGGAAGTCAGGAGGAGAAAATAAGGCAAAAGAGCAGCAAAACCACAGGAACCAGATAGCAAAACAGCTACTGAAGTATGGGAAAAGAAAGATGAGATGGTAGACAAAGAGAAAATCAGGGATATAGGTACTGGGAAGTGTACAGGAGCTAGTAAGAAATGACACAAATTCAAAATATAAAGGTAAAGGATTTTTGACTGCTAGCACAACAATCTAGTCCTGGTTAAACTCTCAACTCTTCAGTACTCTGCTACAGTAGATTTAGGAATTTACATGACATCCATATGTATATATCCACCCTCTAATAACATGTGGTTAACAATATTAAATTAACCCTATGTGTTTGAACGAAATTTTAAATTCTCGTATGAAAGTTTTATAATTCCTTTCTATACACGAGAGGAATTTAAAAAACTTGCCCTGCAAAATATGCTTTCAGTAACACAACAAGAGAAAAAGATGGTCCTCAGCTTTCTCTTTCATATATTTACATTCCCACTCCATCTTCATGGCTTCCCTCTATAAATCTGATGCACACAATGACTTTCAGAATTGTCTTCATTGTTGTCCTCAGCCTGATCCTGTGACAAAACACTCCAATCCCAATTTGCCATACAAAAGCCAGGTGCTAGAAGACAGGGTAATTACCTAAGAAATAACTGAAAGCCTCACTTTCTTTGACATTTTCCAAAGTGTGAATTTATAGCAACCTTCACTTCAACTGCCTAAAAAACTGCCTCAAGTATCACACACACCATACTTACAGAACAACATACCAGACCACATGGTGTAACCTCCTATTCTTATGGTACCTCACACCATATTTTATGTCTTCAGAAAACAGAAAAAACTGTTGGGCCTGTCCATGTTCAAAACATTGCCAGCAATCTTTCAGATTCAAGAGCAATCAAGAGCAGTCAAGAACAATCAAGAGCAGTCATAACGAATCTTGACATAATAAACCAAGTAAAACCTGTGGTGAAGTTAAGTTGCACCTATATACCATGTTAGGCACAATTTTTTTAAAATTTAAACTACTCTAAACAAAACTATAATATTCCTTTTGGAATAATATTCTTTTTGGAAGGATACAACTAAATCCTCCTAGTGGGAGATGGCATCGAGCTCATCAGATCTGATACTGTCTGTGACATAAACTCTTACTGTTCTTCACTATCATTTTTCTGGTTTCCATCCATTCTTACTTTCTATTTGAGACAAGAATGGATGACAATCCATATCCTGAGGCCATTCAGTTGTTTGAGAGTAAATATGAGGTTCACAGGTTCAGAAAAGATTATTTATTGTGCCCTTATCCATGGTTGGTACAAGTTTATGATTCAAAGTCACTTCACAAACCAATGGAATGAAGACTAAGAGTGTTAGAATTTAATGGCAGACATGAGATCAGTACTGAGGTACCCAGGTAACAGTGATGCAAGGTTGTAATTGTAATGAACAAGTAAACATTTGATGAGGATTGTGTTAGAGCATCTTCTTGAAAGACTGGGAGTAACAGATTACAAGAGAATTATATAAACTTTTTGGTCACACCAGCTTTATTAAAAACCTCCTTGGTTTTCTTCGGAGTTTGTACAGTATCCAAGGGGAGTGGAGCGGGGAATCTTTTTACATGAATGTTTTTGTGATTAAATAGGAGCCACGTCCACTTCTGCCCCTAGTAACTGACAGACACTACATCATGGGATTGGACTAGATGACCTTTAAAGGTCCCTTCCAACCCAAACTATTCCATGATTCTCTAATACTGGAGATAACTTACCACAGGCAGGATGTACAAAAAGGTTCTATGAATGTCTGATTGGGGGATAAAAGCACAATTTGTCATTCTTTCATTCAAAAGAAATTAATATTTACCATGCAGCTTTCTTGGCACATGATTAGAATCGAATTAGAACAGAAAATATCTCGTTTTATAATTTAGAAAAATAATTTTTTTTTCAAAGCAGACCTAGACATACCCAGTTGCTGAAAGAGAAGAGCCACACTGGTGCCTGTAACAGGAAGGCTATCATGTAGAGGAGTCTGTATCAGCTGTCGGTCTCCAGCTCCCAAAGAAAACAATTTCTGTAGAAAGAGTTTTTTAAAATTTAATTTATATTGAATAAACAAGCTGTCGCCATACAGATAAGTGATTCATACTGCAAAAATTATTTCTTTTGTATACAGAAATTTAAAGTCAAATAGAGGTCTGAAATATAATTTGAGGACAGTGATATGTCTCCTTGAATGTATAGCATGACAATGTCTCCCTTTACACTGACTTAATTAAATAGTTATGGCTTTGAAGGCAGTTAATAGTACACTTGTATTAATACAATAAAAAACCTCACAGGAAAAAAAAAATCCATTTAAATCAGAAAAATGTACAGTATTACTAACTGGCTTTCTTGCCATCCACTGTCTGCATGCATGTATTAAGTATGAACAAACTTCTGACGTGGGTTTTGAAGAGGACACTTCTGCTATTCCTGTGGCCCTGCTCTGCACAGTAAAGTAGAATTACAGCTTCAGTTACCTTTCCAGCACAAGAACATACCTCCCTTGAGGGAGGCAGGAAATGGGAGTGAAAGGAGTGCATGTGAGTATCACATCCCAAACAGCATTGCAATTGCAAAACACCCTTGCTTTCCTCTGAGTAAATCCACATGGCATTCAAGCAGTGAGTGATTTCAAGCAGTTCCCTCTAACCACTAACTCCCATGGGCGGATGGGCATTTCTGTATGGTAAATCTTCACTCTGTATGGCAGCAAAGGTGGGGAATGTATGAAGGCAGCAAGCTCTAGCTGCTGCACAGCAGGTATTTGAAACCAGAAATCTCCCCAGTAAACCCAAACAAGTCCCTGAGCTGTAGCAGAGATGCTCTGCCCCAGCACTTCAGCAGCAGACCTGGATGGAGGTCAGTAACCCATTACAGAGGTTCCATGACTATTTCCATGGTGGGAACATGAATAACCTGGGAGGCTCCTGAAGGACTTCTGGAAATAAATGCCACAAGAGTGTTCCCACTCCAAGATATATAATTCAGATTCAGCCCTGGAAGTGTGAGGCTTTATAAAGAAAAGAGAAACAATTTCTGATTTAAATGACAGTTTGACACTAGCAAATTAAAGCTGGAAATGAGTGAGCATTTTATTTGAAGAGAGAGAGCAGAAGGAAGAAAAACCAGAGGAGCATGACTTTTCCTTCCTCTTCTAGCAGAGAAAACAGCCACTGAGAAAAGCTGCATTTATGGACAGGGAGAAAAAAGAGAGGATAGAAGCAGAGCCTGAAGTTCAAGTGGATCACCAAAACAAAAAATATGAGGCTCAAATACCACTGGAAAAGAGGGTTTCTGACGAGGAGATAAAATCTAATTACTCCCCTTCAAAACCAAAAGCCTCGGATACAAAACCAGAGACGTGGCTGCCTGAAGAGCAGTAAGGTAGATCTTGGCTAAGCTGACAGGACATTCTGACACTTTCAGCACTAAGAGAAGTCCCAAAGCAGCCAGGGCTATGGAAAAACCAGAACAGAATCAGGGAGTTGTAGGATTTCAAGCGGGTTGATAATCCATAGGTTGGGTGGGAAGCTGTGTGTGTAATTGACTTTACAGTTGCCATTTGCACATGTAGTTTCCAGGTTTGTTTCATAATAAGGACCATAACTTCCCATCAGTGTCACAGCATAAAGCAAAAGCCAAGCACAAAAGACCCAACTGGCTTATCAAAAACCCACAAATGTATAAGAATAATTTATATAAAGTAAATCAACAAACAAACTTGACTTTCTGCTCACAGAAAGCACAGGTGAAGAGCAGAAAGAAGTCTATTCACTAGAAGAATTTTTTTTTCTTTTGAATGCATGGGCTATTTGCAGTATTTAATTCCTCAGAGGAAACCACACTGGAGTTACTTTTTAGCATTTAAAAAAAAATTTATGAAAACAGAAATTTAAACGAGTTACCAAAGAAGAGACATGGGGAATCCTGAACTCCATCAAGGAAAAAATATGCATAAATGAACTGATATGAAGGTTATGTTAGAAAATGGCAAAGAAAAAAAGCCTTTAAAAAATTTCTGTAGCAAGCAGAATTATTCCTGAACACATTATTATTAAAAACTAAACTTATACAAACTGCTTAATTTGTTAACGTGCCCTGTAAAAGCCAACTCAGGGACAAAATTAACCCTTTGACCTTAACCTGGAATGGAATTTTTGCTGTCTTTAGAAGACAGGCCACAGGGAAAGCACTCACAGGCCACAGGGAAAGCACTCAGCTGAACTATGATCTTTTTTTCTTCAAAAATATCTCAAGAATTTATTTTTTGTTTTCTTCATAAATTAAATTAACTGGAAAAATACCCTTCCCCCCCCCCCCATTTACCTGAGACCCCCCAGAAGCAGGGACAAGGCATGAACACAGATTCGCAATGAGAGTCTCCAGTGACACATTCAGGCTGTCCACATAGACGGTGTAGATCAAGCCAAGGCAAGCCTAGAAAGGTTGACAAAAAAAATCAGACTGCTACACAGGGAAGGCAGATGCCAAATCATTTAAAGATCTATGCATGTAATTTTTTTTTAAATAAATTCTTCTTAATAGTTATTAGTGTAGTGAAGTACTTTCCAACCAAAGACGAAGTAGTTTGCTCAGAGGCAATCATTAATTTAAAAAAATTAGCTTGGCTACTTACAAGGGATGTATGTTCTTTTTAAAAGGAATTCTAGGCATAATATTTTTGCTTTGTTTGTTATACAAGAAGTGCTTTACTATAAGTTACTGTTAAAAATGATAAAAATCAACACAACTTCATCTGTGCTTTGAACTCTAATGGACCTAAATCTGACTTATTTCCTGGGCAGAACACTGATTAATCCACGAGCTTCTGAGGCTCATTTTAAGATTAATATCAATGACCAGCAATTCCATATGTTAAACTTGCATTCTTTATTTTATTATATCAATGTAAATATATAATAGTATATTAATATTTCAGCATCTTTTTTTTAATGGATCCAATTTTAATTGAGAAATCACAGATACAGCTTTAGCATTTTTACTAATAATTTAATGCAGATCAACATGCCTATCGAAGAAGCCTTTGGACAAAAGGAAATAATTGCTCCACAGCATCTTTTGCCTTTTAACTGCTGTAACTTTGATAAATCAGCAAATATTTTAGTAATTCTCTTCTTAGAAATAATTCCAACAGTAACTTTTCATATAACACATAGTTAAACTGTGAAACTCTGTGCTGTGGCTTGCTGTAAAATGCGAATGTTAAGAAAGTAAACTAATTATAGAAAAACCCCATACAACCAACACCTCTGGTTCAGGATGTCATTTCACTATTATTCACACTGAATTAGGAAAGCATTTGGTAGAATTATTTCTACAGCCTGCCCTATTCCTACACCCTTTGCTTTGCATTTGCTACAGGCCACTTTCAGAGACACAATCTGGCCTACGTGGACTTTTAATCTCACTTGGTACAGCCATCCTTAATGTCTAAATACAACTGCTGAATGATTTCCTCCTTTGATCTGTAAACTGAACTTTATTTGTTTCTGTTAATATATATTATCTTAGGAGAAATTTAAGCTTTTCATTTATCTCAGATAAGTCATATTTCACCAGCTGAAAGTAATCCAAGATCCTAAATCTCTGTCATGCATCTTAATTTGGTCTGGAAGAGGCTCAGAATTTTGCTTTATATATATAAGAGAACTAGATTTTCACTATTAATTTACAATTATATAGTTAGTCAAATATTTTCTGGTTTTGTCCTAATAACTCCTTTCATTATGGAGTACATTGAGCCCAGAAATAACTTTATCATGCCTTCTCTGTAGTTACAATCTAAAGCTACTTTTGCTTTTAAATTCCCAAATCAATCCTGAGTGAGGTATTTTAAATCAAAAGTACTGTCACTGTTACTCATTTAAAACCACATTCTTCTGCTGATATATTGTAAATAGCAATTGCAAGTTCTTTACCCTGAAAATTTCTGGATAATCTAGTCTGGACACCAACACCAGACTTTTAGGAGCAAATACTTCTGCAGGCGGAATTAAACCAGACTCCTCTTCACCTTCAATTTCTTTTGTTCCCTTGAAAACAGAAAACTTCAATTAATAAGCAGAAAGAAATCTTGAACCAAAATATTAGCATTTTTACCAAAAATTAACATTTCCAGAGCTTTAGAAAAGTATTGCATTGTTTGAAACTGGTAACAAAACCAAGTAACAGGAGCACACTCCAGTGGTTGCCTGAACTCCCTAGAGCTTCTAGATGTAATTCAGTCTCTTAAAACTCACCTGGGAAGTCATGCACCAAGGTACCTAAATGAGTTCTCTGAGACAGCAGTTTAACAGGACACTGTTTCACATTAAATACTCCCTGTTGTACTTTTAGATAGTGAACTGGATTACAGAACAGGATCCTTCCACATCAAAGTGCTAGCTGATTTACAGTCTCTCCAAATACAGAGATCATGCATTTCACAAAAGAATGTTTGGTTGCCCTCCTCATGCGAATGTAATTCAATTTCTTACAGAATTTCCACTAACATTACAGCTGAAATTATCTGTAATGTCATCTCCAGCCTGACCTAGTGAATCTGGAATCTAAAGAAATTTCTTCACAAGAAAACTAGTTCAGATTTCTCAAAAAAGTCCCTCACACTTAGGAGCCAATAAGGTTAAAAAAAAAAAAAAAGAGAACAGCACAGTGCAGATAAACCTGCAGTTGTTCATGATATTGTGCAAGTGGCTATAACCTCCTTGCCAGAACTTATTCACTCACAAATAGTTTATTATTATTCATAGCCAAAACTGAAGATGTCACTAAATATTTTCATTTGTAAAATTCCATACATTCTTTGACAAATTAAGTTTTCAGATGACAGAATGTCCTTGCTTTCCAATTTCTTCATGTAATTCTCTCCACCCCCGCACCACCCACCAAATTTCTTTTATTTGTTCCTCTGACCGAGAATTCTTCCAAGCAAAAATCACTATATTATCTTAATTAAGAACAGGAGAAAAATGATGTCCATTTTCATATGACAATATGAAATATCTGCCTTCTATTTCTGTCCTGTTACTACTCATCATTTCAGTTTCTTAAAAAAAAAATCCAACATTTCTCCTAAACGGACAAAACCTGATAAAAATGCTCTTAAATGCCAGGAATGCTGTGAGTTCATGAGCTTTATTTCACAACCTCAATTCAGAATGTACAGTTTCTTTAGGCAAATGCTAACCCACAATTCAGCATTCAAGTAAAAATGATGTAAAAAGAGAGTATTTCAGTTTTAATCAGAATAGGTTGGTTAATACAGTATAACACTTTCATACCAAAATAAAACCAGTTGGTACAACAACATATACATACACATATGGGCAAACACTTGGCTTTGTACATTAAATTTTACCTAAATGTCAACCAATGAATTCGCTATGTACGTGCTCAGTTGAGTTTGCATCTCATTTCTAAGATAAAATTGTGGTTCAAAAATTCACAGAGAAACACAATAACTCAACAGTCACACGTCCCACACAGGTTCATTAATTTTCATCCATTTTAATGCTGACAGGGAGAGCTTTTACAGGAATTACAGTTCCCTCCCCTGCCCACCAAAATCCCCAAATTTTTAAATTATCAGCAGACGTTTACTGTATCAACCATTCTAAAGAGCAACTATGAGTTCTAGGCATAAAGACAACAAGTTTCTGGATATCTGACAAACTGTGGACTCTGACATTAGGAAAAATGAAATTAAAACACATTCCACATTCCTAAGGGAAGGGAACACGGAAGCTCCTCCATATTCACATGGTACTAAGATAATGAAACCTCAGGGTGCATAGGCAGGGAGAAGGCTTCCATACAAGACCATTTTAATAAAATCCACACAATTTCAGATCAAGTCTTGAATTAATTCAAAATTAGATTTAAAGCTTTCAGGGCACGATAAGCAGCACGAAACTGATTGATAAAGCATTTACACTCTTAAACCACTCTCTCCTACTTCATAAAAGATCTACAGAAAAATGCAATGTGACTGCTGTGTTTCTTCCCCAGCTCAACATTCTGACAGGCACACAGGCACATTATTAGGAGTCAGTAGACTAAGTCGATAATCATTTCAAACACATGACTTTTAACCTACTTTTCAAGCAAAGTATTAACAGCATAAGCATTCTGTACCAATACTAATTACAAAGCAGTAAAGCCACAAATGTGATTCTATTTATACTTTTGGTCAGACACACACACACATTTCATCTTTCTTTATCCCTTTTCTCATCTAAGGAAAAAGTATTCTCTAACAAAAAATAACAAAATGAAAGAGTTTGTTATGTTGGGGGCTTTTTACAATAACTTTTTATTTTATATATGCAGCATTCAGTTTACAACTTAACTAAGAATAAATGGATGCTATGGAAAGCCTTGCTAAGGATACATAGATTGAAAGATAAATTTAAATTACAGAATCACAGAGCCACAGAACCATTTAGGTTGGAAAAGACCTCTGAGATCACCGAGTACAACCTGTGACCGAACACCACCGCAGCAAACAGACCATGGCACTGAGTGCCACGTCGTTTCTTCTCGAGCACCTCCAAGGGAGGGTGACACCACCACCTCCCTGGGCAGTCTGTTCCAGTGCCTAATCACCTTTTCTGTGAAGAAATTCCTCCTCGTGTCCAACCTCAACTTCCCCTGGCAGAACTTGAGGCTGTATCCTCTTGTCCTGTCACTGGTTGCCTGGGAGAAGAGCCTGATCCCAGCTACAGCCTCCTTTCAGGGAATTGTAGAGAGAGATCAGGTCTCCCCTGAGCCTCCTTTTCTCCAGGCTAAACATCCCCAGCTCCCTCAGCAGCTCCTCATCAGACTTGTGCTCTAGACCCTCCACCAGCTCTGTTGCCCTTCCCTGAATTTGCCTTGGTTAATTACTATTGAGATTCCTTTTTTTTCCATTTTTCTCTTTTTATTTCTTTGACATAAGCAGACTCTGAAAACAGCTGAATTTAGAAAAATGTACCACTAAAGAGCAAACCAGTGTTCCAGATCCTTAACAATCCATGTAGTTTAACAGGTAATAAACACCTAAAATCTAATCCAGAAACATCTCTGCCTTGAGAAGGCAAATGAATGATTTTTCTTTTCTAACATCCAATTAATAAAGTCCTGAAAAAGACTCTTCCATAGGCTACAAAATAGGTAACTGAGACTGATCTAACTGTATCAAAGAACTGCATGATGACCTGTGGTCATACATGATTTCACCATGCTTAAAATATTTGTTCCCTTGTACTTAGACATGACTGAAGCCCATCGGGGTCCTGTTCCCTGCCTGTCAAACCCAGAATCCTCTTTTATTCTGCATCCTGACTTGGTTTCTAAAGTTCTAAGGAGAATATACTGCAGAGAGCTGTAAACTATGGCTGACTTATGTCCTTAGAACAGTTTTTCTAAAAACTTTACCAGATATTTCAAACCATCACAAAAACGTACATGCAACATCACACTACTGAATGTTAACATTTATGTCACATGAGATCAAAAAAAAATACAGGGAAAATTAAGATAACCAATTTTAAAACTAAATACAGTATCTTGAAAAATTAAAATACAATTAGACAAGTAATTATTTATTGTATAGGTAGAACACTGTTGAGGATATATCATAAGTTTAAACAGAAAAATCTTATCTGGTTTTACAGCAGAGTGCTTGATTTGTTTACTTGCCCTCTTTTTTTCCCTCTCTTTTTCTGTATTAATTATATATGATAAACAAACTTGGAAAATGGTGAAACTTCTTTTGAAGGACATAGGATGCAATTTCATTTTGCTCAACTTGTTTGCTTATAGCTATAAAGCGGCCTCTTAAAGAGACTGGCCAAAAATGTGTGCATGTGTGTGTTCAGTACACTCAAACCACAGCAATACATATACTTAAATGTTTTCATGTATTTTAAGAAATGTTCACACCCACATCTACAGTAAAAAATATATATACAACTCCTGGCACAACACAGTAATCAGCTTTGTAATTTTTACAGAAATGAGAGTACAGAACTAGAGAGAGCACAAGTGCATGTACTGCACCTGTTTGCCTTTCTTCTTTTATAGGAGAAGTAGCCATTGAACATATTTGTGACCTCAAGTGATGGGGTAAATTAAAATATACAATAACCAACCAACTGAACTAACAGCATCACTCCATAGTTTATGAACTTGTTCAATAAAAGCAGCTGAATTAATAAATGCATTAAACCAGCTTTGATCCCTGACTGATAACCAATAGTTTAGAAAAATTAACTGTGATCACCACTGTTCATCATCACTCTGCTATTTATTTGTTTCCTTGTTGTCTGAAAACCATTTGTTCCTCAGGTTAGCCAAGGGATGTACACAGCATTAAGCCCAAACTAGACAAATTCAGTCTTATTGTTTAAACATTTTTTAATGAGGAAGGTAACTGACAGCTGCAGTCACCAGCAGATCAGGCATGATTTCCCAGACACTAGAAAAAGCTTTAATACATTCACAATCATTGTGGTTAAAATCAAATACTTGTGGGGTTTATATACATTAAGTAAGGTATTGCTTTGTTTAATCAGTGTCCTTTTGCTCTAAAAATCCCTCTACATCTATAAAACAGTGTAAAGCTGGGCACAGTTTGCAGCATTTCATCGAGATAAGAGTTTGAAAGCTTGGTATTAGAAGAAAAAGTATTAAAGAGTAATTATGATAATAAAATATTGAATGTTTCCGTCAAATAAATGGGTGTTGATCAAGAGCAAAATACTTTCTTAACACCGAAATATATATTATATAAATTAAATATAATAAATATTAAATAAATAATTGCATCATGCATGTAACAAGGAAATAGCTACTTGTAGCCATGAATCAGTTTCATTTTATGTACATTTATGCCTAAGTTAAAACATTTGTGGGTTATTTGATGTCTGATAAAGGCTGACCTTACACTCCAAGTTTTCCATCGAGTGGCAATGGACTATGAAATCTCTCTCTGCTTCCCACTCACTTCCATGAAATTACACTTCCTGTAAGTCACATCTGGCTGACAGTGGATGTGTTTCAATGTTGCATGGGGTAAATCAGGACAAAACCAGACATTTTTATATGTCTCAATTTCTGCTTAAGAAATTATGTTAAAACTTTTAGAAGAAAAAGGTGACTGATTTTGTGCTACTTCAGTGAAAACCTGCAACTCATTTGAAGGCAACAGATATGGCAGACAAAAAACATATTAAGCTTTAAAAAACAACTTTACTCATATTAACCTTATCTTCTTTTATTAAACAGATATTAACTGCCAAGATCTAGCCTTCAAACTTAAAGGTTTCCTCTTGAACTTTTGTAAACCTAATTCTGCCACAACAATCGCATTATTTTAAGATGTCAGCTCTGCTTCTAAATATGGACATTTAACTTAAAGATAACCATCTAGCCAAAATCAACATTAGGAACCAAAGTCAATTATGAAAGATCAAAATGACCAACCAATATGGTCCAAAAAAATTCTCCCTGCTACTGAATGTAGCATTATCATTTGCTCCATCAACATGCAACTGAATTACAGCACACATGAACCACGGCCATCCTTCTCCTCCTATCTTTTCACCCCCCATCTTCAGAATCTGGACTGTCAGCTCTGATTCATGTTGAGCAGAGAAAAATTAGGCTTATCCTCATGTCAGAGGGAGGAAAATCAATTTAGACTGAGATACTAATAGAAAAGTTAGAAAACACAAGGCCTTAGATGTAGCTGTACTGTTCTGAGGGTAGAAGCTGGCAGGCATTATTTGAAATGCAAAGGAAATCTGTGAACAGAGGGTGAAGTTAGAATTGTACTTTAATAATTTTTTCAGCCTTCGAAAGAGAACGAACATCTCTCATTACAAAACTTGCACTCTAGTACTTCATTATGTCAAAAACAGTTTGCCCTACACAAAATTTTGCATTGAAATCATGCCAAGTTCAGCAAGCCTGTTGTTTTTCTACTAACTGCCGAACAAAGATTTAGAGACCATGCACAATTTCTTATTTTAGGAAAAATTATTTGAAGTTTACTTTAGTAATCTTATGCCAATTACTCATTTGGGACATATCCCTTTCTCCTCATGCGACTTGGTCTCTGCTTGTCTTATTTGCAGCCAAATACACTCTTAGCTGCTTTATTAACAATCAAAGGCCAAAAAACATTCAGCATCAATTAATTTTATTTACTTGTCAGAGTATATAAATGCATGTATCCAATAAATTCCAACACATGTATGAAAGTTAAAATAAACTAAGCTGACTGCTGCCAGAAGACAAATCTGCATCCTGCCTGCAATCTGCTGCACTGAGCTAAAACCACAGGTGAAGAGATCTGCTTTGTGGTTTGCCTACGTGCACAGAACCATACCACTGCAGCTAAACTTTCAATGGAAAAATTAAACCAGCATAAAAGCCATCATCTTGATTTAATAATTTCAAAATTGGGATAATACACTGTACTAATGCACAACAGGGAGTGTATCAACTTAAAAAGATAGGGATCAAAGATAGAAAATGACATGAAAGTCATAAACTTATCAAATAAAGCAATCTCAAGTTTTTATGACAGGTCAGCTTGTTTACTCTCTAAATCCTACTGACACTTCAGAGTACATAAGTGTTAGAAAAGAGTTTGCAATGCACCTTCCATCATTACACAAAATTTATACCACCATAATCTATTAGATGTTTACCATTTAATATACCTCACTTTGAAAACCTCCAGAAGGTGTTGACACGGATTATCATCTAAAAACATTGAAAGCACTTTGGAATCAAAGTAACCTCACACCCACACTTTGCACCTTTCAGTGCAGCCTTCCCAGCCAAAGCGTCTCTCTGGAATAGGCCACTGGGATTTGCAAGCCCCAGAAGGTCTGGGAAGTCCAAGGTGATACCACCGAGTTGCCCTGCAAATGCTGAAATCCCACGGGGCAATAATCAATAGCATTAAGTACCTGCTTTTAATGTGTTAACCTTACCACTGGGGAATGGGAAAGAACTGCAGTACCAGGTCCTTAGCAAGAGCTATGCATAAGCAAATATCATTTCAGAGCTTGGAGTTTGCTACACCTTTCTGAATTTTCCCAAAGGCAGCTAACTTCATCCATGAAGTCCACCCTTTCTAACTTCACACACCCAAACTAAGGTGAGAGGACTGCAGACACCTACGAAACGCATGCATAACAAATGGCAAAACTCAAACCTAAGAAAGCTGTAATCCATACCTTATTTTAACTCACCGTAATGTTTTTTAAATAATATAGAACAGCATATGTAGACATACACCAAGGCAAAATTCTACACACACGGAATGTTTTGGTTAATTAAAACACAGTTAATCCCTTTGAATTGCATGTGGGGAAATGCATTGAAAAGACTTCCAATGAATTGCTGAATTAGTATTATAGTGCTGTTTGAAAGTCAGCTGAATCTGATCTCTACTGACAAAGAAATGTCTCTGCTTAAAAGATAGCATCTCCTTGTCCTGTGAGCTGAACTTGGGGCCTCTGTTCAACAACACTGGAGTTAAGAGGACAAGGTGACCTTTACCCAACACAAGTTTTTGTACCCTGCAAAAGCGTGAGTTCAGCTTGGGGATGTGTGTGCACAAGCCAGGGCATGAACAGTACAGGAGAAATTATTGCCAGAGTTATTAAGATGGAAATATGATTTCCTCTGTACAACTCTTTTCAACTTTAAATTCTGGTCTAAAGAGGACGTTAAATGTATCAAAGGACATTAAAATAAAAGTTTATTTCTTATAAAGAAAATTATCTGCAACCTTGCCTTTACACCACAATAGAGAGGAAATAAGGCATTACTTAAATCTCTGTATGATGTCACAACAACCATTTTTCAGTAGATTCAGAAAGATGATGATGCAATATACTAAACATTGTTTTTAAAACTGGGGTTTTTTTTACACAAAATGTGCTTTGGGGCACTGACTATAAGAAGAAACTTTCAGAATAAATTTAACATTCGAGATACTAACAAAAGTTATTAAACTTCATTTTAGGAATAACATGCTCATCTAATATCCAAAGGGGGGTCAGATTTCCCACACAAAACAGGTACAACTGAACTGAGTGTTCTCATCTTCTGGTAAAACCCAAACATCAGTGACTCATTGAGCAGCATATGCTTTAGCACAGCAGGATCACCAACTCTCCAGTCCAAGCTGAAAAATTATAACTTTATGAAGCACAGTCATTTTGTTGGCAGTTTTTCCCTTGACTCAGGAAATATCTGTGAATGTTGCGAATCTGCCATTTTATGGTTTGGGATTTTTACAAGTTCTTTTTCCTCTTTTTGCAGGGGAGGGCAGAGAGAGGAAGAGAATGTGAATGGCAGGAAACAGGAGAGCTATGAATTATTACTTATGTCCATTTTCCAGCGCGATATATTTAATCTTATATTTGTGATTGCAATGATTTAATACACATACGCTTGAGACAACACATAAGAATGATTCAATCTTGTAATAAGATTGTTGCAAACAAATATTTGGGGGTTTGTACTGATCTCACTGAGCGGATTTTCTGTAATGCAAGAAATGCAGTTGCACAGGCTCAATTGCTGGCATAAATCATCCTCTAATTTGTTGATGGTGGGGTTGGGAAGAGAGGGCAAATTTCTTTCCAAGTGCAAAGCAATGTACAAATTGACCATTATGTTCCCGAATTATCTGAGTCAACATTTTTTAAAAAGATTCTATCTGTGGTGCTCTTCCAAACATTGTTAATATAAATTCTGACTGCGTAACTGGTAAGAAGCACAGCTGAGGTCACCAGAAGTATCTGCTGAGTCAAAAGTATTAAATCAAGTCTTTGTGTGCTAAGTGGTAACATGCAGAAATTGCTGTTAGAAATAAGAACCTCATTTTAGCAAAGCGTGTACACCACATAGAACTAAACATATTAATGCATGCGTGTATATGTATACAAATACATACTTCTTTTTTTTTTTGATGACTAATAAAGCTACAAACACAAAGAGACTGAGTTTTATGGGTGAATTCTGTAGATGTAAGTTATGATTCTCCTGAACACCCTTTGACTGCTCAACAGCTTCTGGCTTCAGCTGCCAGAAAAATAAACTAAGTAGACTATTTCTTTTCGGTTGATAGGACAAGGTTTTTCCAAATCAATGACATTTCAAATGGATTTTATACCAATGAGGTTTGAAGTCCACAGAAACAATCAAAATACAGCAATGGGACACAACACACCTCCACATCCTCCCAACCCCTGTAAAAAAACCAACCAACTTTCAAGGCGCTGTGAGGGGAAGGCAAATAGAGATGTTTTGACTTACTCTCCTCCTCCTAATTCCTTATCTCCTATCCTAATCCCTGCAGATACATGGAAGTGAATGAGGCACCCAGCTCTGTTTGCTAGAGCACCTATATAGCACCTTAAGCCAGGAAGAAACGTGGATAAAGCCAATCATGTGCTGGAAACACAAGAAGATGGAAGGAGAAACCAGTGCAGTATCTCAGATTTCTTTATATTCATGTAGGAATTTGAGGTGGGAGAGAAATTCTGCACATAGAACTGCTCTGTAACATACTCAGGATGCTTTTAAATGTCAGCAGTTTTACCACTGTTAATTCAGTATTGGACTTCTTCTAGTAGTGTACCCGCAATCTAAACTTTATTCTCCTGTTAAGGTCAAACTTTCTAATGCTTCACTGTAAATCCAGATGAGGAAAATATTCTTATACAGCTTTAGCAAATGTTACTGGGACAAATAAGTGAGACTGGCATCATAAACTAGAACAATTCATGAAGGATTCCATGGCAAAGCTGTATCACCTGAAATCACACAGCACCAAGGGAGTTACATTCCCCTATTTAATGGAGTGTGTTCATCTTAGTTGTGGCTACAGATACGGAGCACTGATCAGACTAAAGTTAACAACAATCCTTTTTTATATTATCACACCTTTTTAAGAGTTGATTGCTAAAGAAACTGACCGGCACCCATGCAGATAATAAATTCTGGGTCAGTCAGAACTGCAACAATGCAAAGGATGATTCGTAGGTGTCACCGAAGAAAACAGCATTTTGTTTTCTGTCTAGGGGTAAGAAGTTGAAAAGAGGCCATCAGCTGATTACTAGACCCTGTGCTTTCCTCTGGAAAACTTGTTATGACATGCAACTGCCAAGAGACTAAACTGAATCCAGGACTTTCAGAGATACCAGGGAGGATACTTTTTCCCTGCAGACTATACAGCTTTTACAGCTGCTATATTAATCTTGTACCCTAGGTTATCATGGTACCACTTATGTATTCCATGTGAGTACAAACTCCTTATACTTCTGGTAGCATTTATTTACAAATCATCCTGTGACAAACAACTGAAGCAGGAATGAAGGGAACCAAAACAATGGAAGACTTCTTGACTTGAGTCTTCCTTTGAGTCTTCTCAGACTCAACCGTGTCTAAAAGGTTTGTATTATTATGCAGAAGGCTCCAAAAACATTTGATGGTTCTCTTCCAGCATTCACAAGCTCAGAAATAAGTTTGTTTTCAACTCCCAGTTTAATTAACCACAGAAACTTCCAAGTGGTTCATTACTTTTTT
>VZTE01001628.1:318962-402115 GCA_013397775.1 Eulacestoma nigropectus | reverse complement strand
TCTTCTAAGTGTGTTATTTCTTTTTTTTTTTTTTTTTTTTTTTGGTAAAGATGATTCTGCCAAGCCAAACATCTCATCTGCTGCTCTGGCTGAATTCCAACCAGTCTCATGTATCAGCAAGGTTTACCTGGTGAAGGCTACTAGGAAAGAAGTGGTTTTGTGGGGTTTTTTTGAAATTTAATCTTCCTTTTGCCTCAGTAAGTTATATCATTCAGTTAAGAAAAAACTGAACTGTATTTAACTGTGTGAAGTACTGTCCAGATTTCACTTCAAGACCTGGGCACTGTGTTTCATGGCTTGTTTAATGAGGCATGCATCTGAATGGTTAAATCAATATTACTGTCATAGCCCAATGCACCATGAGCTTAGGTTTCATTACAGATTGTACATGTGCTGAATTCTTGTCTAATGACCATGTAACAGGGCACGTTCAATTATTCTCATTGGGTTTCAGAAAGAAACAGGAAGTTTGGCTATAAACAATGCAGTCATAGAATAAATTTCACCACAGCAAGTTCATCTGAAAAATATGCATTCTTTACAACACAGCCAGGAATGGCATTATGAGAACCAACATCCTGCTGCACTCAGTTTTTTATTGTTTTTTACTTTGGGTCATTTTGCATTAATACTTAGGCAATATAAGAAAAAGCCCTTTTAGTTAATACTGGATGTTTTGTGATGAGCATTACTTCAAAGATGTGGATAGGCAATCAAAAGCAGCTGCTAGAAACCACAGGATAAATAACAAGTTTGCTAAATTTAGTTTATGTTATGAAATACATAGAGTGGAGGAAGACTCGGCCATAATAAATTTTTATCAGCTGGGAAAGAATTACTATAGAATATTTCACTCTCTACTTGTAAAATAAAGGAAATACGACAGACATTAAATTTTTAAGAGGAAATGGTCAGTTGATCTACACTAAACCTTAAGACTAAAACATGTCTAATATTGGGGTACATTTCTGCCTTTAAATCCTTCTAAAAATCTACAAAAATATCCACCTAAACTGTAGCACTAATGAAATGAGACTAACTATTATTCTCTGGCTTCCAACAGTGCCTAGAAAAAGCACAGCATTATTATTATTATTACTACTACAACACATCTTTCAGTTATCCTACAAAAAAGGTAACCTTTTAACTCCAGTATTAAATGAACAGAGTACTCTTGGACTATTAAAAACATTTTTTTAAAATAATCAATAATGATACAGTTCTTCACTAAAAGAACAAGAAATTACTTTACTCAGCTATTTATTTAATCTTAACTAATTCCATTATACTTAGTGCCAAGGTTTTACTTATTTTTTAATTTTCATGTAGGAAAGAAGATATTTCAAAACATAACAATGGCAGTCTGCAATTACAGATTGGACTAGGTTTTCCCTAAGTTCTAGATTCTAAAGATTCCAAGTATTAAGTCAGAGCAGATATTCTGTGATGTACTTTACATCAAATGGGAAACAAAACGTTATTTTTGAAAGAGTGAGGTTGCCAAAATATAATTAAATACATGTTAAAAAACAAACACTGCCAAGTAGCTGACACCTCAAATCTGACCCAAGTAAAAACTGAATAATTATCAGTTTTTAAAATCTTGCCAATAAATGCACTTGCAGAAATATGGATATACACTAGAGCATCCTTGTGCACATTTGTTCTAACGGAGCAGGCCAGCAGAGGGAGCAGAAGTTAATAAACCTTTTCCTAGAACAAGGCTGAGAATCATCCATGCTATGTCAAACACCAAAGGAAATGAAAGGAACACCATATTGCTTATCCCATTTAAAAAGAAAAACGTGATGGAGAAAAAGAAATTCTATGACATGTTTTTGGCTGGTTTTTGTTTTTGTTTGGTTTCAAAGCAGATGAAAACTCCAAACACACAAACAAGTACATCAAGCTCACCTTTTGCAAAAGTACACGGATTTCTGTAGGACAGAAAAATGCACCCTTAGCAGGAACAGCCAAATATTTTCTCAAGTTGCCCTCTATGACACTGATCTATTGTTTGTAGGCACTTCTTTCTGCTTTTTTGTTTCTTATTGTAGATCTCTTACCTGCAGGTTAATCTCTGCTTCATAGAAAGTCAGGCAGGAGCAGTAGTGCCTCTCTGAGTCTATGTCAGTCAAAACCACTACGAAGAATGTTGGCTGTTTCCTCTCCTTCGAAAGC
This sequence comes from Eulacestoma nigropectus, assembly GCA_013397775.1. Classification (NCBI taxonomy): domain Eukaryota; kingdom Metazoa; phylum Chordata; class Aves; order Passeriformes; genus Eulacestoma; species Eulacestoma nigropectus. The sequence goes on along the minus strand of VZTE01001628.1, from coordinate 399,934 downwards.
TGCCATCCTCCAGGCTGGCAAAACTAAGGGAGCAAACAGAAAGACACAGGTAAGCTGTGATACCAATTGTTTTGAGAAATAAGAAAAGTATTTCAACATTATCAAGGATCATTTCGTTTAAAGTGAGCATATGCAGGGTTGCAAAATTTGAACAAAATAGGGAAAACCCAGTATGTCTTGGACTTGGTAAGACTGAGATAAATTTATGTCCCTATAAACATCAAGGGAGAGAATAAACACTGTGAAAAGAAAATGTGTAAATACAGTATTCAAGAGCATCTTTGTGGTGTTTAACAGGAAATAACAGGAATAAATTGACACATCAAGTAGATTTCATCTGGATAAAAGGTTAGAATCTGAAGCTAAAATTCTTGTGTCTTAAAACACCTCTACATTTTTAATTTCTTCATTTATTTCACTAATAATCTATCTAATCAAACACAGATATCTATCAATTGCACCTACTTGCAAAAGTGTTCAATAGTCACTCCTGAAAAGAGTATTATAGAGCAATATTTTTCACCTATTTACTGATTACCTCTGTAGACTTCAATGTGAACATTTGAACTTTTACATGCACAAGCAGCCTAAACAAACAGAGAACTACAGCTCAACAGCAAAGTGGAAATTGTGAGGTTTTTCTTCCTTTTTAAATGACTAGAGTATAACATCACTTAAAAACTTGTTCTCTATAATGTAAGAGTGTGCTGAAATTCAGGGATCAGTTTGCTGAAGATACCTGAGATGGCCTTTATGGAATACTGTACTGCCCCTTTCTTTTACTGAAGGCTGAAGTCACATCCACGAAAAAATCACAAGTACATTTTTAATAGCAAAATGGCAAACCTAGAATTTAGACAAAAAGGCAATAATCCCTGTATGTATTAGGAGTAATAATAATAATAATAAAAACCCACAATAAATTCCTAGAATTTTTAAACAATGCAGGCACCAAAGGAACCAAAGAGATAGGTCAAAATCTCAAGTTTCCAGAAACTGCTTCATTCCTCTAGACAGATGTTAAAGAGTTAGAGAACATGAAGAGTAAGTTGTAAACAAACATTTCCTACAGATTCATCTTTAGAACCTCTACAATAAAACCTGGGTAGTCTTAGGTGAACAGCAGTTAAAATTCTGCCTCTGATATAGAGTTTCTTTTATGATCCTGGGAAAATCTTCAAAACCTAAGTTTTCTCATGTTACATTCTTCAAATTCTAGATAGTCAGCTTAGCACTTGTGAGTCTGCATCCTTAGAAGTGCTAAGCACTCCCTTCTACATCTGAGAATAACTGCTCTGAACATCAAAAAGTACTCTGTGAAAAGACATCCTAGTCATTCCAAGCTAAGCATCCAGTATTAGTCCATGATTTTGATAACACTGGCCTAATCTCCTTTTGTTTTTCATCCTATGTCAGTTAAAAATAAGAAGATACTGCTATTAATCTTGCAGGACTGCTATAAAGATAATGTAATATGGTCAATATATACAGACATCATAACAAAAACATCAATAAAAAGTTTGACAATAAAAAATTGGTAAGAGTTCTCTATGCATTGCAGATCTTGAGGGGTGTCTGTGTAATAAATGAAGCCTGGAATCCACAGTCCAACAAGATAACCCCCAAAACTGTGACTGCTGTTTGCTCAACAAATATGAACCAAAACTCAAAGAATGCAATAAGAGCCTAATAACTAATAAAACCTTCCTGTGATATGCCATTAAAACCAATTTATCCATACAAGGTATGTCAAATTGAGGCTGTTCATGCAGTACTAGCTCAGGCTTCTTACAGTCCAAATGCTCCAGTTTACAATCTTAACACTCCTTCAGATCTGCCAAGTCTCCCAGTTCTGACAGGAGCCCCTTGCTGGTGCCACTGCCCTTCAGCTTTAGAGCTGATGCCCCGTCTCACACCTAGAAACAACAATCTCTCAGATTTCCGAGAGTCTGGAATTCCTGGAAAAAGCACCACTCTGCCCATTCTGAACCCTACCCTACTAAAGGCACAGAAGCACTTTGGTGTGATTTAAAATAATTCTTTTTATTGTAAAAATGCATTATTAGCAGGTCTGCTGCAAAAAATTTATACCAACATCTGCCCTGTAAACTGGGAAACACAAAGGGAAACCCAGCACCTAAACTTCTAACTATCAGAGGAGACTTTGGATCTGGGCAGGCTGCTGTTAACAGCAATCTCTCAATCTATGCATGTCTAAAATCTACTCATGTCACAGTGAGAATTCTTCCCAATTTGAAAGTCATCTTGTGTATAAAACATGCTTTCTAGATTTAACTCTTTTACTAGAAAACAACAGTTAGTGATTGCTGAGGAAAACAGCTGAAGAAGAGTACATCCACTGGCTACACGGAGAGTCTGTGTTTTCAAATAAACTAGAAGGAATTTATAAATAAAGAGATTGAGGATAAAGACAACATGCTCCTCCAACAGATTAAACAATGACTGTTTCTCAGTTTCCTTAAAATAAGGTAATAAATATTGGTGCAATATTTGAAATGCAAGCAACATTGAGAAGAACTTTCCAAATTAGTATAAATACAAGTTACTCTCCAGTATGATTACCAGCACTCTCTGGCTACTAAGAACAGGAAAATGTTTCCTTACCAAACCAGATGCTATACCAAAACAGACAAAAGCATCACTGTGAATATAATCCAAAGGTCATGTGCTTCTCCAGTAAACAAGAAAAAACCCAGGAGTTTAGGAACGAACACGCTTCCATATTGCTTCACTTATTTGCCAGAATTCTTGGAAGCAGACTACAACTGCTATCAAAGACAGTGAAAATTATAATGAATCAGATGGTTCAACTCACTATTTGTAAGAACAAGCCCCTAATGGTGGGGGAGTGCTTCAAACAGACTCCATGTTACAACTGATCGCCTTCTAAAATTTGCTGCAGATATGCAGAAATTGCACTGAAGAATATGCAACTTCTTACACTGCAGGTGCTGAAATAGCACTTTACACATTGTTTGAAACTGCAGGTGCCCACTGAAGCAAAGAACTTTCTCTTAATTATTCCCACAAATGCTTTCAGACTAAACAAGAAACCAGACAGATTTAAAAATGACGCATGGTGTTTTAAACCAGTGTAACTGGGTTTGTTACCTTTAAAAAATCTGTATGTCATCACCACAAGCCTTCTTGCTAAAGTCTAGACATGATTAATCAAGGTTTAAAAGTGACATTTCTTTCTTCTGATTTTTATAAGCTAAAAACATCATCTTTGCTTGATTCATGGATTTGTTCCTTCTCTCTAACCCAGAGCCACAGCTGTGCTGCTACTGCCTGCCTTGTCCTTCTCTATTAAAATAAGTAGTTTGCATAAATCAGCATATCCCTTAGATATACTGTATACAGCTTTGATGTCTAGAATCACAGAATGCTAGGACATCTTGAATGGGAAGGGACAGGTCATAGAGTAGATCATCCTGAGTGCCCTAACTTCAAAAAGGTCATTGAGATTCTGGAGTGTATCCAAAGATGGGCTTGAACACCCAGTGGTTTGAGGCCATGACAACTTCCCTGGGGAACACTTAAAAGTCTGTTGAAAAATTGAAGAAAATGTTGAAACAGTCACAATTTCTATTAAAGCACTGGAGAAATTAGAATTCCTAGGAAGAAAGCTTGTTGGTTACTGTGAATATGAAAACTAAATATTATTATGATAATGGACAGTAATTATAAAGTGGTCATGTTGCATTAAAGAAAAATTTTAGTCCTTTGTATCCTTATCATGGCAAAACTATAATATCCATATCTCAGAAATTACTATAATATCCATATCTCAGAAATTACCCAGCTGCTGAACTACGCATTAGACATTCATCATTTTCTTCTGGGCTTGCAGCCCGAGCACAACCAAGTCCACAACAAAAACTCGAACCAATATTCTAGTTGGGTCTGTGTAGCCACAGACTGCTCTCTCTGCACTTTACATTGTTTTCTGTATCAACGATCTGGTCAGCTTTCCATCAGAAATCCACCACCTCTGATGGCACTAGCGAGGTAGAAAGGGGAAAAAGCTTGTTCAGAAAGTTCACAACAATACGTTCCTTGCAAGTCATCCTTTGACAGCATTTTGCCAAGGGTTTACACAGAACAGGAGGCAAAGTCTGTGACACACCATTACAGAATCCTGCCCTTAAATAATTACATTTAAAATATATTCTCACACTGTATTTTTTTCTTCAAGGTATATTTGTGCACTTGTTCCTTGTCAAATAAAATCCAAAGCTATCTAGGACGCACGTAAAATAGAAAACACTTGAACTCCATTGACAAGACTTGAATTAAAAGATCCCAAAATTATTTTAAAATTTAAAACATCGGACAGAGATATCCACTTTCCTTTCTAATTTCAGTTCTTTCACCAAACATTTAATTCTCCCTTGAATCACTCTAGGCACAAAGATTCATTTATTAAGCCTGCTTCTGCAGGCTCCTACTATTCAAGTAACTGTGCTTTGTTTTTAACGTGTATCATCATCATCTTTCCTGCAAATCTCCCTAAAAATAAAGAACCATGTTCTGGACACTATGTGAAGGAAGTTTGTTCCATCTGGACTTGCATGACCTAGCACCAGCTGCTGAGTATTTCACCATTTCTCCGTTCACTTATGTATGGAATTTTGGCAAAGGGAATTTTCTTTCTCAGATGCATACCTCTACTTAAAACAAAACAAAACAATTACAATGTTCACTGGCATGATAAAAAAGCAATGTTATGAAGTTGTAAACATGCAGAAACGCTTGGAGCTTTGGATATTTCTGGATGTAAACAGACCACAAAATATAGACTGAATTTTGTAACAGCTTCCTGCCTTTCAATATCTTGTACCTAAGAAACCATGTATTTATCCTTACTCTGGTGTAAAATAAAACCATGGCACTTAAAGTACACTCTAATTATTTCCAGGTAAAAGCCCATTTCCAGTGTTGCAGAATATTCTGGTGATCAACTGTGAACAATTAAACTCACTCACAAAGAAATCAATAGGTTTTAATCCTAAATCCTTAAAGAAATATAAAAGAAAATAAAGGCCTTTATTTTTTTTTTTCCTACCTTGGAATGAACTGAAATGCAGCATTCTCCATGAGGAACCTTTACATAATCACCTTGTGGCACCTGTGAACAGTGCTGCCTGTGAATTATTTCTGTTATAGGTGAATAATCCTTCCCCTCCTTGCCTGGGACAGACTCTCCGCAGGTACTGAGGACATTTCCACCTCACTCAAACACTTAAAGCCATGTGAAAACAGACACTAAGAAACACTTCCCCTCAGAGGAAAGATCCTCAACCACGCCTTTATGCTTCCTAAGGCTGAGAGTTGCTGAAAGAGCTCTCAATGGCACTAATCCTGCACAAGTGACAGACAAGGTATTCTCTAATTGGAGCTGCAGATTAAAGTGACCCTCAATAACCAGATGCTCAAGCTTGTCACAGAGACCCTGCAGCAAACTTCAACAAAGCAAGAAAACTTAAAATATGTGGGAACATCTCAATTAAAATCAGTTAATTCATCCTCCAAAGTCAAAGACAGAGAAGTCTTTTACTGAAATTCAACAAGGTTGACCTCTCCCCCCCACACATCAGTAAACATGTAATCCTGGGTGCACACCTACACATGCACTTGAAAAAAAAAATCAGTTTCAAGTTCATTGCTTTGCCTTTTTAAAACCTCTTAATGTGCAATTTTAAACACCTTTCCTCAATGAGCTCCTATAATGAAAACTCGAACTTGTAAAAAGCATTCGTACAGCAACTGTACTCCTAGTTTATCTTTCGAGAAAAAAAAAATTGAACTGGCTTTCAGAAAGAAAACTACATCCACTGGGAAAACAGTTTCTTCTTGTGTTTTCAGAACACTTAGTATCGCCACTCCAGTGGCTTTTTTAAAACAATAACAACAACAACAAAAATCTGTCAAATACTCTTCTGACCATTTCTGAACAAAACCAGGCTAGACTACAGAAACGGTGATTTATGAGTAAGTACTGCAAGCTAATGCCTTTATTTCAGAAATAGTACAGGATTAATGATGGCATTGAATGGGGTTTTCTTCACAAAACGAACTTCCAACATCTCTATTCTAATGCAGTTTAGTAAGAATGTGGAATTGGTGGGGTTGTGCAAATAATTAAGTTTTTATTTTTTTAACTTATTTAAACAGTGGTCCATCCTCTTGTTTTCAGCCAGGTGTTACCAAGATAATTTTATTGAAATTTTAAAATTCTGAGACCCTTGGACCCAGAATCTTTTCTTACCACAGTGGCCTACCTCCAGTAAAACCCAACACCATGCTCTGGGCTACCTCAGGTAAAGTGAGCAAGATAAAGCTGTGGATAAACAACCAGGAATTCTCAGATGTACATCAGTATGTCAACCCAAACATCCATGCATTAAGTGTCTGAAGCACTTTACACCAGAGAATTTTAGGTACTTTTTTTTTAAACATACATTTTAAACTTCATCAAAGAGTTAAAAAGTCATAAATTTAAACTTGGGTCTTGCAACTGAAATTCAGGAACACAGGGCCTGACTTCAGAATTTCTTCAATCATTGCTACTCAGCAATGATTGCTTGCCAATGGTACCACTGGTCAATCGAATAAGAGAAGTCTGGAAATTAGGTGTTCAACATGAAAGCAGAAAAGACAATTACAATGCAGCAATAAATTCAAGTGAGACATGACTTTAGCAAATTATACTTCAGTCACAGGTTAGTGAATACAGAAGAATACAGTTCTAGTGAATGCACTGTGTTTGGTTATGAGACAAACAGACAGCATGGAAGGAAATTTTCTGATATTTCGAATATTTAAAGAAGGACTATAAAAGAATATCACAATCAAAGAAACTGATTCCTTGTATTAAATGCTTGTGTTTTAATTTTCATCACAAAGTAGATAAAGAAGCATCTGTGTCACTCTTAACCTTTTCAACAACCATTGTTCAGGAGTGGTTTGGAAAATGCATTGTGACACTATAAATATAATTAATTTGTTCGGGGGGGTTTTTTTGCTTGCTTTTTTGTTTTGGGGCTTGGTTTTATTCCTATTTTTAATGACCCCTGACCTTTTAAAAGATCAGCAGTCATCTCAGGTAGACAAGCCCAGAAACACAGTTTCCATCGAGAAACATAACTGAGCATTTTATGCACAATTATCGGTGAAGCATGAAATATTAACTTTGCCTAATGCACTCTTTTTCCTCCTCTTCTCTCCCTCTCCTTCCTTCTTTCTTTTTCTCTTTTGGCATTAGTACCACTGTGTTACAACAGCAGCCATAAACGTTTTCCAGTCTTCAGTGACTTCCCAACTCATTCACTAGATAAACTATAAACTATAAACTAGCATTGAAATACACACAGCACATGCAATTATTGCATTGGTTGAATGTCCAAAACAAATACAGCAGGTTAATTAACATATATCACTCAATAATTACAACCGGCACACAGTAAGCTATTTACACAAACGTAAATTTTGATTTATGTTAATGGTTAATACCACTCCAGACAACTCAGGTCAATGTTCTATAAAATACTACTGTAATACACAAAGTCCTCATTATCTCATTTTTATAGCTCACACCTGCACAATCAGATATTAAACCACACTGCTAATACCATGCTACAGTTCAAAGATAGTCTGTTGCTCTCTAGCAATTGTAAAAAAAGGCACAAGGAGCCTTGTATGTTAGGATTTTTGTATCCATCATCTTACAACTCCTTAGAATACATCTGCCAGAGATGGGTTCAAGTCTCAACACTCAGAAAAAAGCATGTGGGTGTTGGGGGCAGTGTGCGTAAGCATGTGGCAATGCAGCGTACACTGAAAAGAACATTGATGTGACCTGACAGAGGCCCAGTGACTGAAAGGCCTGGGACTGCTGCAGCAAAATAGACTTAAGAGATTTCAAGAGAGATGCCAACAGCCTCAAGACGACAGAATACAGAACAGGAAGTCTTGAAATAGGCAAATTAATTAGATGTCAGAACTCGCTCTTACAACAGCAGAAATTCAACTGGAACACGCACTTATAGAGCAAACCACAAAAAGGGTAATATGTACCTAAAACTCCCTGAAAAGAGAGTGCTCAGTGCAAAATGATAAATCAATTTCTTTTTGAAATGTACCCCTTCACGATGCAACTGGGGAAGTTTAAACGGTTTGGCACTTGCCCAGCCCAGCAGGAGCCCTGTAGCCACGTCAGTGGTAGAAGGTCTGAAGGGAGAGCGCTCCCAGGTCCGCATCCTAAAACCTCCACCTTGTCAAATGCAGCCATTCCCAGCAGCACCACACCTGACACTGCCTGCTCACCACCAACCTCAGATCCACCAGAGATGCAAAGGACAGAGAGAACTACAGCAGCTCACTGCAGCAAAAGCTCGAGTCAGCCAGGAGAACTCAAATCAAAAATAAACAAAGGAAACTATAGAAAGAGCAGTACATTTCTGGTCTGTTAATTTTGGGAATTTAACAATACTTCTTATGTGAGTCATATTATTGTTTCCCACTTAAGGTCACAATTGATTTCCCCTTTTGCAGGTGTGAGTTTCTAGAAGGAAACAGAAGAGTAAGTACATAAACATAGAAAAATTAAATGTGACTAAAAATCTTACAAAGAAACATCTTATATAAGTGAAAGACTAGGATGAGAGCTAAAATAAAAAAATACCAAACAACTGGATTGCGATATGAACGTACCCCACCAATAAAGTTCTGTACATTGGCTGCTACTACTGAATTCTACGTTTCCACAGCACTAATTAAGAAAAATATGAAATCTATTTCCTGTCAACATTCTCACCAAGAACACAGAAAAATAAATAGCAAGGAAAGGCAGTTGAAAAGTTTGGTGCTTTCCACTGAGTTTCAGTTTCCTGTGCAGAAAACTGGGATCAACAATATGAGACATACTTGTCCTCTCTTCCCACAACACTGGGGCCTGTATTATATATAATAACCAGTGGGCATTAGTGCTGGCCTGCACTGCAGGATATCTCTCACGGGTGTGGTAAGAGAGCGTGTCTGCCAAAAGCCCCACTGTAAACAAAAAGGCTTTGTGCCACTGCAGATGCTTCCATGCGCACAGCTGGCATGCCAGGAAACAGCTACTTTGAGCAAGAGACTATTTCCTCCAGGTAGGCTTGCTGAATTTAGCAGTTTCTGACTATGAGATTCCAAAATTCATCAGAATGAAACTTGAGAGAGGTTTGGCACTGAGGAAGTTTGTGCTTCTAAGTTCCTATCTAATCATGGCAGCCACTTTTCCTCTGTGTTGGCAGTTCTCCAGTGTACTCCATGTTTGGAGTTTTGCACAATCACCATGGGACTGCAGCTTGCGTGTTCCCTGCTCTCCACCACACGGTAATTAAAACAGAGCATCAGAAGTTTTTATGGTGGAGCAGGCTTCTGTCACAAGATGTTACTGGAACAACAGAAAAAAAAATCAGAAGAGAGAAATGTGAGCACCTCTGATAAAAGTCAGTATTTTCAAGCAAACTGGCTCAAGTGACTAGCATGCAGCAGAAAAGAACTGGGGAGTTCTTCACCACTAAATATTCCAAAAGGAGGAATTCCCAGAGGCCTAGACACCAGAGGCATCATTTTTATGCTTTAAGAGAGTAAAAAAGAATGTCTATAGGAAATTACTGACTAGTTCAGCACAAAAGTCAACTCAGGTAAATTAACAGAAGGCAATTTAAAGCTGTATCAGAGACAAAAATCAAAGATACAAACAGAATTATGACTGATATGTTTCTGTAAAAAACAAGGCATTAAAATTATTTTGTATTAATTATATATATATAATTAATTTATTTATATTGTATTAGCAATACAATGCAGCTAATAAATACAATCACAACCACATAAGTACACCTGGACTTTTTTTTTTCTTCTTAAAAGTGTTTGATTTGATTCTTTGTGGCAGTTACATTTTAAAAGTACATTCTATAGATTAAAAGACAAGCCTGCTAACAGACTGGAAAAGATAACCCATCTTTGTTACCAGAGACACATCAGTGGAGTCACCGCTACTGAAGAAGCATTATCTACACCCAACCCTGCTCCCAGCTAAAAAGCCTCATCCTGTCCCGTGTGTCCTAAATGGGCAGTCACAGAACTGCCAAAAAAATCACTTTGGAACATGGTGTAGAGAATATAAAAGAGAATTTTCCAAGTAAGACAAAAAAAGCCCCAACACTCGGGCTGGAAAACAAGTGTCATACCATGAGTTCTAAAAGAGCTCAGCTTTTGGAGTTCATTGCAGAGAGTTGAGAAACATATTATAGAGTGGTTATTTGTAGATAAGGTGTTTGCTAGGAGGAGGATTTTAGATGAGTGTTCAGAATTCATTATCATAAAAATTCAAATCTCAAAATAAGATGTCACACTCTAGTCAGTGAAGGGGATGGAAAACAGGGTCAGGTTATCAGAGTAAGCACTATGCTCCCCTCAGCTAGAGCTGGAGTCCTTCAAGTAAAACTGAACAGCTTCTGGAAGAAGTTATTTCATCCATGTGTGTCGGCACAAGTCAGCTCAGGCCAATGTGGGACCTGGAAATCTGTATATGAATCCTCTTGTTCTTTCAGGGGCTGAACGTGCTCCTAACACCTGAAGCTTTACATTACTATACAACTATAATCAGATCTCATACTTCAGAGCTTCAACCATTCAAGCATAGAGATTTAGACAGCATTTCCACCTGGATACCTAATTGGACATCCGAGTTTGAGCAAGAGAGCCAGTGGCAGCAATCCAGCACTTCATGGGGCTGGCAGGTACTTACAGAGAAGTCTGGCTGCCCTGTCTTGCTTATGTGACTATAAACTGCATGCCAAATCAAGGGCTGAGAAGGAATTTTCTACCAAATCAAGCTGAGCGGGATCCAGGGATTTATTTTACTTGTTTGTTTTCCTTTGTAGCATATGGCATGTTAGCATCATCAGTGTAATCAATTCCCTTAAGCTCAGGAGATGCTCTGGTTTCATCCTAATCTCAAGAACACTATCGAATTGGACAGGACTGAAACTAGCTGGAATAATCAGAACTGCTGGACATCGCATCATGAATCAGTGGTGCTAATTAATAGACTCTGGTCAGACTAAATAAGCTGATGTATCACATATGGTCTGCTCCATGAAGCCAAAAAGAGGGGGGAAAAGTTTTTTAAAATAAACTGAAATGTTTTAAAAAGAAAGTAAACTTCATTGCTTGTGTGCAACATATCCAAAACATTCTATCGTTTCATACCATAAAATTTTGTTCTTGGAAAGTCTTGAGTAGGATTGTATATGAAGGAATAAATATTTTTCAAGTGGATTGGTAGGGATTTGATAATTCTATCTTGTCTTGATAATTTAATTCAAAGCAATTGGTCAGACTCAATATTTGCAAATTGTTTACTGCTTATAAATGCCAGTTACTGGTAATTAATTAAAACAACGCCATATTAAGAGAATTGAACAATGTAAGCTGGTAACTTCACTGTTCAGAAAAACCATGCATTCCCCCCTCTGTCCCAAGTGGGTTAACAAGTGCAGACAAAATATAAGCCTGCACTGCAGCTGCATAAAAGTGCCCTCTGCAGGGAGAGGATGCCCAGAAAGGGCCTTCTCTTTACTTCTTTACTGGTGGGATAATCCCAGTCTCTCATATCCAAAGGGACCTGGGCTGCCCTTACTGTGCTCTGAAACTAAACACCACTGAACACCAACAATTATAGATCATCTCATAAAATACAGGCAGCAGAAACGGAACCCACATCTTTATAATGCAAATTGCACAAGAGATGGGGAAAATACATTTTTGTTATTATTATACGTGTCAAATTAATACTAAATAATTACTACACAATAGAAGAGGCTATTGAATAGCAGGAATTAATACATGGAAAATTACACCGTAAAGATCACGATTCTCATTGAAAAAATTAAATATTTACATATTTAACATGTTTCCTTCCCCAAATTAATCAAATGTTAGTGGTACTCCTATATATAAAAATAGAAACACTAGTCAACCATGGGGGGTTCCCTTCTATTGTCCCATAAGCAAACAGAGGAAATATAAATATTTCAAGGCATCTGTAATGTCTTACATACTTTGAATAAAATAAAGAGCCAAAACACTTAACAGTACTGAATTTTATTCCAAATTATACCCAAGAGGAAGCCATCTGCAGGAAAAATAAAAAGTAAAACAAGAAAAAAAACCCCACACTTTTGTCTTGGACATCACTTGTGCAATACAGCTATCCAAAAGGACAGCATGTTCTTTTAAAAGAATGACTACTTATTCTTTCATGATACAGGCAACATAAAAATCACCTGAAAACGTCTGGGATTTTTCTTAACTACTAAAAATAAATTCTACACTGTTCCCGTGAAACACTGAACTACTTTTGGCTCTTTTATTCTTCTCCTCATCTAAAATAAAATATTACTATATTGGCAAAAGCCATCTCTAGAAGACTCTGAAGCTGTCAGAAGTTACCCACAGCCAAACAAATCACTGCTGCTATGGTCTAGTTTGAAAGGAGACTGAAACCTAAGGTCTAAAATGCATTAGTAGCTCAACATTGACACCTACAAGGCCATGAAAAGTTTGAAGACTTTGCTTTAAACACCAGAAAATGCCTGGTAACATTTCAGTAGGGAAATAATAACATATAGCTTAGCAATACACTCACAGTAACACTAAAATTCAATCTAGCAGGCCACAGTAAAACTAAAACCTGGTTTATCAGGAAGATATGAAATGACCATTATGAAATGGCACTCCGAGACACAGCCGATGTTGGCGGGATGTCGACCACGGTGTAAGCGCCGACAATGACAACATCTCAGATGTGATGGTCCTGTCTGAGCAGCAAGGACTGCAAAGCTGCCTACAAATATTAGCACAGTCATTCACTTGTCTCAGGAGAAATGATACAAGATGAGCAGAAATACCCTACTGCAGGCAGCATTTCCTGGTGCATCAATGTTTCCTACATTCCTAAGTCTCCCAAATATGAAACAGATCATACGAAAGAAAAATAATATGAAAAGTATTTGCTGTAAACTCCAAACAAATCAAGTGAAAATTTGAAAATAACTATGTAGTACTGGACAAACATTAGAAGAATAATAGATGAGTTTTGACAATGTGTGTATGGGTTACATTAGGGAAAAAAAAGAACCAAAAAACAAGCAAAACCCCCCACTTTCAAAAGTTGCATACCAGGAAACATGTGTTGACCTACGACACTTGAACAGCAAACAACAGTGTCCTACGCACAACCTCCAGCAGCACAGAAGAAAAGGAATCTTTCAGAGTATTTAGGGATTCAAGGACCCTGTAAAACATTACAAAAATTTCCTGCTATTTCCATATTTCCTAGTCAACACCATACGACTTAAGAAACTCTTTCTTTTTCTTACAAAAAGGCATAGCAGGCAGTAGATACTCTAACAGTTTTGGCCCACACAGATAAACTCAGAGTAGATTGCCAGAATGATTTTTTGATTATGCACAGATTTGTACCAAAATAGAAACCAACGGACTGCTCTTCACAAAAGAGTATTCCCTACCCCCCAGGTATTTAGAATACTATGTCCTTAAAAATCTCAGCTGCTACAGCTTGAAACCACTGGTGTAGAACTCAAGTCATAAACACAGGCCTACACATCTCTGCAAGTGGCCAGAAAGTCACTGTACTTCATTCTGTAAACTACATTTCACCCAGAACAAAAAGAATTCTCCATGTAAAGCCAGAACTACGGGCTAATTTCTTTTTAATTGAGCTCAATTCTTGAATACATCATAGAATCATGGAATATGCTGAGCTGGAAGGGACCCACAAGGATCATCGAGTCCAACTCCTGGCCCTGCACAGCACCATGCTCAAGAGTCACACCATGTGCCTGAGAGCACCCTCTCTGTCAGGCTGGTGCTGTGACCACTGCCCTGAGGAGCCTGTTCCAGTGCCCAACCACCCTCTGGGGGAAGAACTTTTTCCTGATACCCAACCTAAGCCTCCCCTGACTCAGCTTCAGGCCATTCCCTCGAGTCCTGTCACTGTCAGCACAGAGCAGAGATCAGTGCCTGTCCCTCCTCTTCCCCTCACAAGGAAGTTGTAACTGCAATGAGGTCTCCCCTCGGTCCCTCTCCTCCAGGCTGAACAGACCAAGTGACCTCATCTGCCCCTCATACAGCTTCTCCTCCAGACCCTTCACCATTCTCCCTTGGTCCATCATCCTTGTTGAAGATAAAGGCAAAGTATGCATTAAACACCTCTGCCTTGTCCATGTTCTTGTTTGTGGTGATCATCCTCATCCTGTAATGGGCTGATGTTATTTTTACATTGGCTATTGCCATTAATGTTTTTTAAAAAACTCTTTTTATTGTCCCCCCACAGTTCTGGCCAGCTTCAACTCTGGCCACACGAATTTTCTCCCTGCAGTGGCAAGCAGCAGCTCTGTATTCTTCCCATGTCACCTCACCTTGCTTCCACTCAGCACACACCTCCCTTTTTCTGCCTTATTTCCAAGAGAAATTCAAGCCAAGTTCAGCCAAGCCAGTTTTCTGCCTCATCTGCCTGACTTGTGACATTTGGGAATTGCTGCTCTGGTGCCTTTTAGGAGGGAATGTTTAAAAAGTGACCAGAATCAATTCACATATAAAGAAGTTCTCATCAAGTTCAACAAAGGGAAATGCAAAGTCCTTCACCTGGGGAGGGATTTCTCAAATGAAAAAGTTCCAAGTACATTGACTTACTTGTTACTGTGGAGTGCTTTTAAAGACCCGGTTTTACTTACTGTGCCCTGCAGATATGGAAAGGAATCCATTACAGCAAACAAACAGATAGGCTGACACACAAGCCTACTCAAAATGTTTGTAACCTTCCCCAAGCAATTACCGCAATCTACTACATCATCAAAATTCTAAGCTCTCTTCTCATCATTTCTCCTAACAAACCAGAGAATATTTCATGGTATTACCATGGAACAACTGACGCATTTTAAAAACATTCCTTCATATGTCCGTTTTTCTAAAAAAAATTTGAATTAAACAGTGAATGCACAAAAAAAAGTGACTTAAGCGGATGAGCACCGGATACAGGAAAGAAAAACATACCACAATACCAGAACAAAATGAGGCAGAGGGAACAGAGAGAACAGTTCTGCCAGGATCTAGACAACGTTTTCTGGAACTGTAGGTTACAGGAGAGCCCACAGACTGGTGTTCTTCATTTGCAAACCACAGCTAAGCAGTACCTCCGAGTCACAGAAGTTGCCATCAAGTGTCACTCGTAATAGCAAAGCTGTGAAACAGCTCCCTCCACGCTGCCAGTCACAGAACTGACATCCTTTGCTCTCCATGCACCAACTGATTCAGATGACTTATGGTTCAAAACCAGTGAGATAAAAAGCAACACCAGGGAAAAAGGGAAAGGTCAAAGACACGTCAACTATTTCATTACCTTTAATCCAAAAATAATTAGCAATGTACAAAGATCTATCAGCACTTCAGAGTAAGAAGGGGATATATAAACATGTTTATAGACTGAGTGGCAGACCAAAACTTTGAGTCATTATCCACAGTCTGTTTCAGTTGGTATTCCTACCCGCATCCAAGAAAATGTAATTTTCTGCCATAGCTGACCACCTACTCTTCCCGTCACCAGTGACTCACATCTTTTTGACCCATTCTTCACTTACCTCTGACACTAAAATTTCTTTATCTTGTACTATTTCCTTTATAACCTCTAATAAATATCTTTTTTTTACATTCTATTTATAATTACACAAGTTCTTCACTATACTGAGGAACTAAAGCACTATAACTTGAACTGATTCTTTTAAAAATCCTGCTCAGCAACTTTCTTTGCTTCAATTACATCTGCTCCTTTGCAGAACCCTTTCTTGTGTTATCTCTTACACAGCCATGCCAAGATTTAAAAAACTAGACCAAGAATTTACGTACCTCTTTCACAAACTCTTACGCTTGTTCACACTTAAGAATAACCTTTTTTTTTTTTTTAATGCAGCTATTAATTTTCTTCAATTCATTTTCTTCTTTTGTAGACATTTGGAAAGCTCAAGAACTCTCTTCACTACCTTTTCCAATCCAATTCAGCTTGAGTTTCAACAGTGCTCACTTTGATCAGACACTTCGGTGCTGTCCCATTCATGAAGAGCAACTAATATGCCCTTCTTGAAACTTTTTCCTCAATTCAGGAATTTCAAAACTGTTTTAAAGCTGGACACAACACACTTCTCAGGAAAGCTGCTGGAAAAATGTAGGCAGAATGCGGTTACTCAAGAAAGAAATTTAAGGAAAACAAAGCGGATAATACTCCTACCTTTGCATGGACAGGTCTTTAGTACCTAAAATGGGCATACCTCAATTTCATGTCTCACTGAAAGCTGCCATTCCAAAAAAACATTCCCCCAAAAGCACAAAGAGACAGCAATGCTGTAGCCATAGCTCAGTCCTGAGGGAATTGTCATCTTTACCCTCTACTACTGTAAAATTTATTTGATGTTTCTTTGCATATATTGAGTATTCTACCCCAAAGAGTCTCAGAGACGAACAATTCCTTGATAGAATTCTCATCTTGTAAAAGTGAAATTGGTATGCTACAGAAAGAAAATCAGAAAATCCACTAAACACAAAATCATAACAATAAGGAACAAACACCATCACACTTTGTACTTCTTTAGTTGTAGATTACAAGACAAAGATCTTCCAACACACATTAATAACAAAATTATGTACAATTTAAACTGCCTAATGCCTTACACATCTGCAAACCCATCTCCATAGAACTGGCACAGCAAAGTGTGACTCGTGACCTCATGCCTGAAGCACTGACCGCACCCTCTAACCGTAATAACAGTGATTACAACTTCTGGAATGACAGGATGGGATTGGAACAATCCGGGCGTTCTTCCACTGCTCTGGTGACTCCGCATTCAGTAAGGTGCACTCATGCTCAGCTAAATGCTTTAAGATATGCTTTAAATGTTTTTATATTTTTAAGAACACTTGCTCAATATTCTTGGGTGAAATAACTCGGATCTTCACTAACATTGTTTCCATTGTTAAAGACTTTTTCTTACTTCTTTGGTTTCCTTGGCGTTAAAAATGTAACAAAACACCCCAACACTGAGAATGCGGCATATTCTATCATGTATTCACAGCTACCAGTGAGTGCAATGTCAGCAGCTCATGTCTTACAATACACACAAAAAACCCCCCAGGTCTTCTTTCTCTAAACTAAAATGCATCTATTTCTGCATGATTTAATTTAAACCCCCAGACACAGTGATGTTTAAAGCACGATAGCCAATAAATGTGGTTACAATTACAACTAGAGTTATTCTTCCGATCTTAATATTCTTTAGGTCCACTTGTTCCTCAAAACTATCATTCTACTGCCCATTTTCTCCCTTTGCTTCCAACTGCTCAGCACCAGCCACCAAGATAATTTACCCAGCAAATCAAGCTGTGCTTGCACGGTGAAGTAAAAAGTACAACAGAAAACAAAGATCAAGAACAACGTCTTGCTTATAATACAGTAGCAAAGGAGAAATTTGCAAAAGTAACTACTCTGGTTTTCAAAGGATTTAAATTAGGAATGAAGCAAAAAAACTGAGAATCTTTACGCTGACGGGCATTCATCCAAGTTTCTAACAGTTTACATTCTGTCCACAGTGAAGTAGAAACTCTGAGGGAGAAAATTATGTATAAAATTATACATCTTTTGATACTGTGAGTTATATACATGCCTTTAAAAAGTGTCCAGCATTAATGACAGCTTGCAACTCAACATTTTGCAAAACAAGTTACTAGAAGGAAAAAAAATGCTAAACAGAAAGCCTGGATCATATCCTTGTTTCTATAAACCCCATGACTTGCTAACAGCTGTGTAATTACCAGACACATTTCATGTGCAAAATGCAGATTTAATGATGCACTTTGTGATATGATGCCAATATTCTTACGATTAAAAAGCTATAAATCTTCAAGTAACATTAAATGTATCTTCAGTATGCATTTCAAAGTTGCACCATAATACTTCCCCTTTACTTAACATTTGCACTGATCAACTTTGCATGCAAAGTGCCATCGACCTATTGCACTACTTAAATGCAACAAGAACTGTTTTCAATTGCTCTAATAGCTTGCACTTCTCTAAAACCATTACAGAATCATAAAATGTCTTCTCTCCTTTTCTTTTCTTCTTTTTTTTTTTTTTTAATATTTCACAACTATAGTTCAAAACAAGTTTAAGGAGACAAGATGATGTTCAGCTACATACTTTGCATCTTTCAGCATATTGGAAAGCCATACAAAACCAGAGAACTATTTCAAATCCAGTATTTCCACAATGATTTGGAAATTTTTCTAAACTCCAGAAAGTAGGGTATGAACTGATACTACTACTTCCCAGTAATAGAAAGCTGGGAGTGGAAAATTACTCAACTCCCTGAACAACTGACTACATTCACTTGCTAATGATTTTACTAGAAACATTTTACAGAAATTAGGGAATTCAGATGGAATATAAAGATGACTTCACAATTCTTTGTTGCCTAGCAAATCGATTTTACTTGCAAATTCAGCACCTGTAAATGTACTACTTGTAAATGAGCAAAAGAAGCTTCAGAAAAGTGAAGGAGCAGGGAAAAGCTGTGTATATCATCTGATAAAAGAAGAGGTGAAGTGCTTTGGATAGAAAACACTGTCATTTAATACATACTGAGCTTCCTGTACATCACTGAAGCTCCTGCTGAGAGTTGACACTGCTGAAACTGAAAAGTGGTTTCTTAACTCCTGTGCCAAGCATGCAAACACTCCAAAGAAGATTCATTGCTGCTAAGAAAGGAGGAAAACAGGTATGGGTGGGCAATCATAAGCAGAAAAGAAATCAAGGGAAGTGTTTGTATGGTAAAACAATACACGTTTGATCAGTCACACAGGTGACCAACTGCTGCCTTGGGAACCAGCACAGAACCCTGTGCCCCCGCCGCCAATTTTCTGCGTGATGCTGAGAAGACACTTCCTACAGGTATTCCCTAACTGCTGCAACTGGACACTACAGTGACAGGGCCAGATTCTCAGAAATGCTGAGCAGACATTCTTTTTAAAATGTTTTCATTTGGCAGAAAACTCAGCAGTATTAGTAGTATGGAAAAATTGGGTCATAGATATTTGAGATTTGGCAAAATTGCTGCACACTTAAAATTGTCAAATCTCAAGAAAACAATGTCATGATATGAACCTTGAGTACAGCAACTCTAGAGAACTGCTCCTGCATCAGGAACAATAATTTACAGAAAGAAAGTAACTTTTGACCCTTCCACAATGGCCTTCAACACATCAGAGGCTGCAGTAGGAGATGATGATCTAGATTTACCCAGGATCTTGAGTGATCTTACCCATTCCTGATCATCTCTAAGGGATCCACTACTTCAGCATGAGTATCAAAGTAAAATTGATTCTAATCAGTAGAAAGTTAAGACTTTTGAATACTTATCTTAAGGGTGAAAAAAACCCACCAAAAAAAAAGCCTTCTGAAGAGAGAACTGTAAGAAAAAGTGGTGACAATCATTTCTAGAACAAGGTTACAGCACTAGTCACACCTCAACACCCTCTTTGCATAGTAGTATAATGCAAATAGATTCTCTACCTCTATTGGGATAAAAGCTTCACATCCCCACAGAACAGTGAGGAAAAAAATACGGAAGCATGACCAAAATGAATTGATTGTGTCGATGTCTGCTTGAGCTTCTAAGCAAAATTAAAATAAAAATTTTAAAAGATGATTTTTAAAGTTCATTTCATCAACTATGATAGCTTGATGGTGACAACATTTTAGGGACACCAGATCAACACCAGAGAATTCGTACAACATGGACTCAGTCATCAATCCAGCACAGCATCATTCTGTTGGTATCCTCTTCAAAACACTTTAAGATCTAAACAAGTCTGGAGATGTTCTTTCCCAACACAGGGTGGAAATTCAAATGAAATTAGAAAGATAGCATGCTAAGTGACTGTTTGAGGCAGCTCTGTCTCTAGATTAACACACTGTAACAAAAATCTCATGAGGGTTTTTCTCTTTTGACAAGGCTAACCAAAGAGTTCTAGAGAAATTAGAACAATGACTGTATGATGTGCATGGAGGACTTGGGGGTAAAGGTCCAGAAATATTCCAGTAATTAAACCTCCTCAAGTCTTCCTCACAAAAACAGCTGACACTGGCAGAAAAAGTTTTTCTTGCAGTTAAGTCTTTAGATTTCAGGTCTACAGATGTTTTGCAACAAGCTGTTGACAATATTCAAGTTCTGGCTGAAATCAAAGACAATATAGCCTGAAAAAAGCTGGAAAGTTGTCAGGGCTCTTTAGGAAATGAACTTCCAATCTAAAGGTGTACCCTCTTTAACAGGACAAGAGACAATGGGCAGAAACTGATCCACGAGGAAGTTCCACCTGAATACGAGGAAGAACTTCTTTACTGTGCAGTGACCAAGCATTAAACAGATTGCCCAGACAGGTTGTAGAGTCTCTCTCACTGGAGATATTCCAGAACCATCTGGATGCAATCCTGTGCCATGTGCTCTGGGATGACCCTATTTGAGCAGGGAGGTGGGACCAGATGACTGCTGTGGTCCCTTCCAACCTGACTCATTCTGTGATTCTTTAGCCAGAATAAACAAGTCTTCAAGCAACCAATTAAAATCTCAAAAATGACCACACGATCATTTTACATGGCTGCCATTTGCACCACAATTATCAAGATGAGTAATTAGGTACATTAGTAACATCTGCATTCCACTCTTGTGTACCCTTACCACACAACTGTTTTGTTCTATAAAGACACTTAGGATATTTTTATCAATCTGATGTCAAATGGTTGGTTTTTGAAATGAAATAATGTGGCCTAACTGGTCTGCCTGCATGAAACAGCACCAGTTCAAACACAATTTTTGGCTACTGTATAAGCAGAGAGATGCATGGACCAGACAACAACTTCTATACAATCTTACACTTTAAAACAACAAATATCTAAAACACAAAGCACAAGAATCTAAGTGAGGTCATAGTTTGAAATAATTGTAATCAAGGAAAAACTTCAGTTTTCAAACAGAGAAGATCAAGAAGAGTTTACGAGGAGATGCCAGTATCTGAACTTCTTGGAAAACAGGACATTTATAGGAAATAGATACGAATAAAGTTGTAGAGAGATGCCAGAAACGAGTCAATAACATTCAGTGAAAAGTACGGAAAACTCTGAAGTTTTGCAACGCTGGACATTTAAAATTCCAGAGGAATTTGCACAAAAAAACCCCAACCTATATCATTTGCCATTTATAAATTTAAACGCAAAAGAGGGGATTGATAAAGTTTGACAGCAAAGATGTTTTTAGCTGGCTAGCACTTTTCACAGGCTAACCAATTTTTCTTTATCTTGCTCATGAGACCTCTTTCAGATACATTTGTTAACCATTATTATGAAGAAAATAAGGCAACCGTACGATAGCGTGTTCGTACTCTTTTAAAGCAAATCGTGCGTATTAACACACTCATCAATTTTTTATGATTTGCAAATTCCACTCTCATTAATAAGCAGCTTATTTTTGATAAATATGTTGATTCCAACTAACTTGGCAACAATTTTTACATGAGAACTTTTTGTCATGAGGAACTTCAATGAATTTGTGTGCATTTTTGCAAAAAGAGTGAGCACATTATGAAATCCCAAGACACAACATGAAGCATAAAACAATTTTTAAAATTAGAAAATAGACAAAGAAATGCCAAAATTAGAACATGAACAAATACCTATGAGAAAACTGATTTGTCCACTTCTTGAAAACACAATACTTCAAATTCCATTCAAAATCCTGAAAACCCATAAACGCTTACTCTAATCTTCACAATGAATTTGGAGTTTTTCCATGAAGAAAATCAGCCAACCAGATGTGAATTCAATTGACTACGTTCCTTTCTAAGCCCAAAAACAAAAGAGAAAAAAAACAAACCAACAAAAAAACAACCCTCCTTCAGCTTCACTCAGAGACTCGAGTTTTCTGTTTTTCACCCCGTTAGGTTACAAACTGATGACAAAATTTCTTACAGATCAGTAAGCCTAACACCATCGCCATTTGGGAAGAACTTTTACACTGTCCCCAGGGTGGAACTTACTAATTTCACTCAAGAGCGACCCAAATTCTAAACAGTCTGCCTGAGTCTGAGCCCTGGAAAGTGAATGTTGTGGGAATAGTCTCCCAGGGATTGAGCTCATATCTGAACCTAACAAACCCAGTGAGGCTGCAGCTGACAATGCAGAAACCACTGCAATAATTTCTATACTGCACGTGTCACTGCTCCAGATTTAGAAACACAACATGCAGACTTCCCAACGGATTCGAGGCACAATCAGCTCCAGGCCAGTATCACTTCCCCTGTTCACAGGCAGAAAGGGGTGGGACTGCTTCCTAAAGCAGGCTAACACGGAAGCTGGACAGTGACCACCTCATAGGAACAGCATCAAGGGCACAGTTAATGTGTAACTCAAATGCTCCAAGCCTGGACAGCTCTGTGTAAGGATATGGCTGTCCCGTGTCAGAGCACCTGTGCAGCCCAGGAAAGCATTTTTACTCTGCTTTCCTAGGAAGCACATCCAAGGTCCTGCCACAGTAAGAAACTGGTAAGCAGATAGAGAGATACATATCTTTTTTGATAAATCTTAGGTAGCATTATCAAGTTTCATTGAATATAAATCTGCTTTTAACAGCTGTATTTTTAATTACTGTTTTCCCTTCTGCAAAAAGCACGATTTCCACATTATTTTCATTGAATCCTTGTGCACTTGTCCTAAATTGCTTTTCTCTGGCAGATTCAACAATTTTGTTCCTACAGAAAATGTACCACCAATCACCAAAGCTCTGCCGAGCAGTAAAGCTGTGGCATAAAATCCTAAGAAATAAAATGTGGATACAAGAACACAAACAGAAAGAATCTCAACTTCTCAGCGAGGTGGTTTAACTTCACTCACAGTACAGGAATTAGAATCTCTTCTCTTGCGAATAAAGTGTAAATAGGACATCTCTGGAGATGCAAATTAGGCCCCTTTACCAGATTCTTTTCATGGAATGCAGAATAAAACTGGCATGCCTTATTTTTCAGGTCCCCAGCACAGTTCAAATCTACAATTTCACTACCAGTCTCCTGGATCATTATTCAAACTACAATTTTGGAAAGACATCTGTCTTTGGCAATGCAAACAGCCCATGCAGCACTAAAGCTGACAACAGGATTCATGGTGGCCCAGCAGGCACACAGGTAAGTCTCCAAACTCACACACCAGCAAGAAGCGCAGGAATACCCTAATATCTGGAGTCCTGAACAGAAGTGACCTCAGGAACAAACACTCTCCCTATCACAACCCCAATCTCTGTTAGACAAGAGAGGACAGCACACCTGCCTGAAAGCAGAATCATTCCAGTATGGTCCAGTTTCCCAAAACCATCCAGGTCTGCCACCTCCCATCTTCCCCAGTGATCCTAGACATGCCACAGCAAAGTCCTCTAGGCACAAGTCCTGAAAACAACAGCCTTTCCCAAGAACATGCTTCTCTTTTAAAACTGAGAAAATGCCTATAGAAAAATAATCTCCTTAACCACGCACAGTTTAAAGGCTGCCAGAGAAGCTAAAGCCATGTTATGCCTTCCCCAGTAAAATGCCTTCCGTGCTCTGCAGAGGGGTAGCCCACAGATGAATCCTGGAAAACTGGCAGCAATGGGGAAGTTTCCTGCGAAGATGTAGAAAACACCAAACAGCCAGAAGAGTTGAAGAGACAACAGAGACTATCCAGTTTGCTCTGGAATGTCCCCTGAGCTGGAAGAACGTGCATTCTTACAATTGGCTCTGCACTCAGTGGGAGCTGGGCTTGCAGGTCTCTGAAACACACACCTACCCTCCGCAGAGTGATGAAGAAAGTTATTTTTATTGAGCCCAGTACCAGCAAATACAGAGACAAGCAGTGAAAAGGACAGCAATCTTTCCACATAAAGAGCTATTTTTTCCCAAGCAGTTATCTTAATCAGCTAAATCTGAAACATTATTCATCTAAATAAACCTCGAGATGGAGTATGCTTGCTAAGATTATAAAAATTGTTTGGATAAGTGTAATGAAAATTCACTCTGGATGGTTGTCAATGCGCTGCTGAAGTTTTAGCAGACTTTACTAAAGCATAAAACCATCCTGGTGCATATTTATCCTGACTAAGAATGTCATAATATTGCTGTAATCTTTACTACATTCCGCAAGGTCAGTATATCTAGATGAAAAATTAACTTCCTTTTTTCAGTACCAACAGAAATGCATTATAAATTCAAAAATTATACCACCACTATAAATTCCGCATATCAGACAAGTTATTTTTAGTCAGTCAAACCCAACAGATAGAAAAGTCCTTCTGTTTAATGGGAACCACTCACAGCTACAGAAATCTCTACTTATTAGCATTAACAGTGCCTTCTATCAGTGATGAAGCATGCAAAACCAGGCATGCTGGTCACTGGTTCTCCAGCGGCTGAAGTGAAAGAATAAACTCAGACCAAAGAGAGGAAAAGGTGAAATTGGGTCTCTACGAAGAATTACACAGGGATACAGCACACCTATCAGCCAACATTTTATAGAAATTGGTGGGAAGGGACCCTAAAGATCATCTAGGTCAAAACCCCTGCCATGGGTAGGGACACCTTCCACTAGACCAGGTGGCTCAGAGCCCTGTCCAACCTAGCCTTGAAGACTTCCAGGGCTCAATCAGCCACAGCTGCTCTGGGCAACCTGTGCCAGTGCCTCACCATCGTCAAAGTAAAGAATTTCTTCCCAATATCTAATCTAAACCTACTCTCATTCAGCTTGAAGTCATTCCCCCTTGTCCTGTCACTACCTGCTCTTGCAAGAAGTCTCTCTCCTTCTTTCTTGTCGGCTCCCATCAGGTATGAGATGGCCACAATTACCCACCCCGCCAAAGCCTTCTCTTCCCCAGGCTGAACAAACACAATTCTGTCAGCCTTTCCTCATAGGAGAGGTGATCCAGACCTGTGATCACTTTCATGGCCTCTTCTGGACTCACTCCAACAGGTCCATGTCCTTCCTGTGCTGGGGACCCCAGAGCTGGATGCAGCACCGCAGGTGGGGTCTCACAAAAGTGGAGTAGAGAGGCAGGATCCCCTCCCTCGACCTGCTGGTCATGGTGTTTTTGATGCAGTCACGCTTCTTTTGATGCAGTTGAACGAAAAGCTCAGAGAAGCCAAAGAGTTTGGCACCTTCAGCTGTTTGTCCACATTCTGGGAGCTGCTGATCAATGAAGTGTGGCTGTTCTGAAAAAGGACAGCAACTCGGCAGGACACTTTTATGGGTTTCCATACCCCAAAATAAAGAAACTAAGATGAGCTGCTCCAAAAACTTAATCATGGAATTGGTAACCGAACGAGGTGTCAGAGTATAATATTGAGAGGTTTTGGACACAAATGGTTGCTTCATTTAGCTCTATAAACTTATACAGATGACCCATACACAAATTTTTGCTGCATTTCCTGGGGTTCCTGTCAGTACATTCCTTCAGCCTGTCCAGGTTGACCTGAACGACATCTCTGTATTTAACTGCATCTCTCAGTTTTGCATCATCTGCAAATCTGATTGGACTGCAGTCTGCCTCCTCTAGACACTGTTTTTCACAGTTTTTGATGATGGACACAACATATATCTGTCTCCAGGCAACAGGGACAAGTTTCAGCATGAAAAACAGAGACATATGGGAAAATACGGTAAATTACAATTTTTAGTACATTCTGCCATGTACATTAATGTCAGACTTCTAAAAGCATAATTCTAATTTTTGTGTATGTATCTTTAGTTTCTCCTCTTTCAAAAGGACAAATAATTGGGTTATACTTATAAAACAAATAAATTGAAAACAAAAGTTGAAATTTACCACCATACATTCCTCCGACTAAAAAAGCACAATGCATAAGCAGTTGCATAAGCAGTAGAGACAAATAGGCAATGTGATACTAGAGACTACATTCCAAACCTTGAAGTTTGTTTGTTTGTTTTATGACGTGCTCCATGATATAAGGAACGCTTAATCCTCCAAGCAATCTATGTGCTCAAAAGTATGCCACTGGCATGAGTATGTTAGTATGACCACCTCAGTGCAAACCACCCGACTGTAAAAGATAAAGCACTGCAAGCATTTAAATAGAGAAGTTATTTCTAATTAGCAGAGCACTTTTAGTAGCAATCATTCTTGCCTGAAACTGATACAAGACAGAAAGAAGGACTGGGTTTTTAAAAATGTAATTATAATGCTTAAAAATATTGGCATTAATAAAGGTTGATAACCTCATGGATTAAAGAGGCAGATTTATGTGAGATTACACACACAGATGTATTCTCATATCCTAAATTTGTCAACGGAATCGAAGCTAGTATGTGATACTCTCATTTAAACATGATTTAAAAATCAATGTTCTAGATGACAGAACTGAAATTCAGACATTCACAAGAGCATAAAGACATTATCCAGCTCTGCAGAGAAAAGTCTTTAGTCTTCCAGAAGAGACTGAAAAGTTTTGCTATGTAGTTAAATACAACGTATACAAGAATTTAAGAAAGTGCCTAAATGTAACCAGTCAGTATTCCTACAACAAGAATATGCAGCTCCTGCCTGCATTTTTGCCAAAGAAAATGAGGCCCAAAAACATGTGCCATCAGACAACCTTAGACTTCCTCTAACTCAAAACAGGTGGCAAGTCACAAAGACTGATCATTTCTGCATGACTTAAACACACACAAGAACACATAGATTGAATTCAGCTCTATAAGCAAAAGAATTTCTTTATCACACAAACAAACAC
This sequence comes from Eulacestoma nigropectus, assembly GCA_013397775.1. Classification (NCBI taxonomy): domain Eukaryota; kingdom Metazoa; phylum Chordata; class Aves; order Passeriformes; genus Eulacestoma; species Eulacestoma nigropectus. The sequence continues at coordinate 372,973 of VZTE01001628.1, read as the reverse complement.
AGCTCCCTGTACACTCTTAGCCAAAGGCACTTAACGAACACCAAAACTCTGAGCTAACCTGTCACCCACCACTTACCAATGCTTTTGTACTGCCCAACTGAGATGTTAAATACTTAACACACATCGAGTTCCTGTTCTGGCACATCCCTTGCATATACACCCTTAAGTTCTCCTACTGATGCCATGCCTAATGAGGCTTGGAAAAGCCTCAAGGATTTTTAGGGGTTTTCTGCCTGCTGGTGGTAGGCTTTTCTGGTTTGTTGCATTTTTAACTTGTAGCCTCTGAGACAGTAACATGCTGACATAACTTCCTCCCTCCCTGCAGAAAAACTTCCCTTACTACAGTTATTACCAGCGTTACAAGGGATTGATGTTTTAGAGACATCCAGCTTTAGGTACAGAGGCAGAGCCAGTATCTTCTTCAGGAAACTATTGACAACCTAAGCAGGGGAAGCTATCGAATGAGGAGCATAGGAAGCTACTCAGAGGAGTTGCTTCCTTGAGACACGAAGTGTCAGACAGCTCAGTTGCAGGCTGAAAAGCTGAGCCAACTGATGGGGCATTCACAGAGCTCTCAGGTCCCAGCCCTCGGAAAGGGAAGGTGATACACTACACCTGCCGAGCACTGGGTAAACAACTGGGAGCATTAAGCACTAACTGCAAATCTCTGCACTTGCTACTGCTTTTGTGCTTTTTATCCAGGATAAGCAAGCTTTGCTTGTCACAAAAACATGTTCCAGACATGCCAGTATTCCACACGTTAACCCATGCTGTGAAATGCAGAAAAGACACTCTGAAAAGTAACCTGACTTTGGGGACATCAAATACAGTTTTACAGCACTGAACAGAGGGATTCATTGAGCCTGAGAACTTGAACAGTCTTATTCAATACCCTCCCTGAAGGGTAATTGCATCCTGGGTTTCTTAGGGTAATGTGAGGATAATGGAACTGTAGGCACAACCCAATGACCAGAACTACACAGGTATCACCACTTATCCATCTCTCTTCTTTCACAGCCAGAATGTCTTGTACAACAATATCCTGCAATCACCACTTCCCTTCACTTGCCAAACATAGAACAATAGTCAATCATCTGATGATTGAATATTCCTTGATGCGTTCCTCCTTGTTCCTTTGCTCATCCTCAGAACAGAAAGGTCTACAACACTTTGGTTTGTATTTTAGGATGAACTTTTCATTCCATCCAGTTTTATGTGAAATCATTTCTTTGTCTAACACACACTGCTAGATTAATTACCGGTAAAACTGAAGTGGCCACTCTCTCCTTATGTATCTACTCATTATATTACAAAAGGATTTGAGCAGTGAAGGCCATCCTTAAAGCTAGGCGTGCAAGAGCTACGCTCCCAGCAATTCCCAGAACCAAGCTTTTGAGTTCTAACAGCTTCTTTAGAAGAGATACACATAGAAGAAATATTAGCATAATTAAAATTAAAATTCATTAGCAAAGGTAGACACACTAGATGAAAAAAAACACATTAAGAAACAAAGGTTGGCAGACATTACACTAGCCTTGGACCAAAATCAAGCAGCAATGGCTTTTCCAAACTTTTAATTTACTAGTCATACCTTTGTGTAAGAATGTCACCAAGATACACATCAAAAATGAAGTTTCCATTTAGGATAAAAATTTTTATAAATCCAAATGGCAAAATCCTGTATCTGCTAGAAACATATGAACAAAATTTATTTTTAATAATGAGAAATTATTCTCAAAAACTCAGTCACTAGTATTTATCTAAGGTTTCATGGAGTCACACTGATTCCAATGTAATTTACTACAGACACAGCTGTAAAGCCAGTTTCTGCTCCAAAACAGAAAATTTCTAAGAAACAAACCAATGCTTAATTCATCTATGCCATAAGAATGCATATAAACAGTCACCAGTAACAGATACCCGCATCTCAGAATTACCTCAAGACAGTATCACGTGCATCATCACAATGCTTTGCTTTTTTGGCAATGGTGCCAAGTGAGAACCTTGAATCAGAAGGGTAAGCAATAGTCATGGCACTCAGTGGATTTTTTAGTAACAGCCATTCTCAGCATCGAGAAGGCAACTGAAAAATATCTGTTGGCAGAAATTCACTCGAGCCAGAAAGCCTTTTTAAACAAGTTCTTCTGCTGCTCAGACATTAATTTAATGTATTTGCTGCATCTTGCTGTTTCCTAAAATTCACTGTGAACCCCAAATTTAATTGCATGCATCTACCAAGATTGTTTAGCATTAAAAAGGATTTACTTATAGGCATGATTTAAATTAAAAAGCACCTCATTCATTGATTAGCACTGTCATTTTTAAATAGGATTTCTGCTTTACTTGTTCCAATCAGGAAGAACATTTATTAATCACATGAGATGCTCAGATACAATTCCTCTAATAAACTGTAACTTATAAATTAAGAGGCTACCACCTGTCTAAAGCACAAAGACGAGCACTAAGTAAGAGATTGAGGAGGCAGTGTATGAACACGATGTTCAGCTCCAGCCAGAGCAACAAACAGGTACCTCACTGCAAATACATAATCTCACAAGCTGTTACAAAAGTACAGCAAATACAAAAGAAGTCATTCTCCTACATATGGCATTTCTATCCAAAAATAAATTTATCTGAGTTAAAGGATTTGGAAAAATTTACTCTGCTGAACTAAAAACGTTTTGTTCATTAACCTGCAAATCCTTAAACTACTGCGAGTATTTCCTCTATGAAAAAGGAAATACAAGAATCTATTGGTGAAAAGAAGGAACTTACTCTTCTCCTACACACATCACAGGATCTTACAATTACTACTTCTTGTCCAAAAGAAGTTTTTCTGAGCATTTAACAGTGCTTCCAGTTTTTGCCTTCTGCCTTTGTTATACAAAGAGAGAAAAATATACCAGGGTCCAGAAGATGAAGAAAGACATATCCAACATATTTATTACATACCTCCACAAGCTTTTCATCTACCTTGTCATTCTAGTAATCATTCCCAAATTTCATGTTTCTGTGGTTCCAGACAACAGGGGAACTACTTGTTTATGCATTTTAATTCCATAATTCTATCCTTAACAAATCTTAGCTTTTGGTTTTTTTCACAAATTGTTTCTTCCTGAGCCAGAGATCTTCAGCTCTGCTCAGATGTCTTCTAAATTTGTAAAATTAATTCCTAACACAGCAAAGCTTATGCAGAGTTCATATTAATTCCTTCACTATGCATGGGTTTGCATTCATCAGCACTGAATTTCATTTGGCATCTTGCTACTCATTCAACTAATGTGCACTCACAAAATTCTCCCAAGGGTTTTTTCTGATCCCAACTAGATAATTAGTTCTAATATCTGCAATTTTGTTAATCCTATAGCTGGTATTTATTGCATATAAACATTCTCATCTCTAACAAGGAACACTTCTGCTGGGATGAACACTTTTGTTTTGCACCTTTCGATTTCTTTCAGCTCTCCTGGTCACTACCCGATTACTGACTGTCCCTTGCCTCGTCATTTCCTTGACCTATTTTGAAGGGGTTTGGCGAAGGACTTGGAATCTTCAAATAAACGATGTCAGTGATTCAGCTGTATCCACTGTTTGGTTTATGCACTAAGAGAATATTAATAGATTAGCGAGGCATAGTTTTGCTTCATGAAACCAAGAGAATTTTGTTCTGTATTTCGTTCAGCTACAGTTTTTAAAAACTGCGTATTTTAACTAGCAGTCTAATTACAAAATGACACAACTTCTGAGACTGGAACTGAAGTTCCTCTCCAAATTCCCAAATACTGCAGTCCCCCTCCCCCTTTTTTATTTTATTTCACACGATTATTAAAAACTCAATATTCCTTGTGTGTGTCACTCAATGTGACGAGAACGTCAGTTCCTGGAAAAGGAAGAACATGTCAGCAGGATGCATCCTTCTTTATGCGTATGTTGTTTCTGGGCTTTCCCTAAATAACTTCAAAACCGACCAAAAAAAAAAAAAAAATGTGCTTTGGATGAGATGCCAGGTGTGGAAGGATTTACTGAAATGGAATGCAGGACAGAGGAATGAATCCCTTATCCGCTGTGTCACACACTCCAGGTCACAAGATAAAGGGATCAGCTGCATGGACTGAGCAGCCTCTCCATCTACAGTGCAGCTGGATCCAGTTCTGAATGTGAACTCAAACATGAACAGATTCACAGGGCAGTCTTCCTTTCTGGAACCATTAACTTCTTCTTTGATATCTTCTTTATCTTTAGCTAAAAAAAAAATCTGCTGTTTGATCAGTTTCATTAGTTGTTCTGGTTAAGTTCTATCATCTTCTCAGTGCACACACTTCAAAGATTCAGTGCTTTTTATTAATACAAAAGGAATGCACTAAATGGTCTCTTAAGGAAAAGTGCCCATTTCACTCTCCAGCCAGAGCTCTAATCACCTGTGCAATTAAGGCCTGACATGTGCAGTACTTATTAAATCACTCGGTGTATTTTATGTAGTAATGATGTCCTTCCTGCATGATTTTGTGTTCTTAATTACTCAAAATATGTAAGCAGTAAGTGCACTACTGGGAGCAAGTAGGCAGCTAGTACACATAGCCATAATTTTTTTTGTGTCATGAAAACATTGCTACTCACATAAATAAAAGACTTAATTCACCATCTGCAAGATACATCTATGAACTAAAATGAATTCTAACTCTACTGAATCATCAGTAAAAACAGCACCAAAATAACCCCTATCACAGTGCAAAGAAAAATAAAAGGTACCATTTTTCACATGAAAGATCCTAAAGTAGTGGAAAAACCAAAATGAACTTTCAGAAGTTTACTACAATGTGACCAAATATGGCAACTATAAGTAGCATATAGTGCACTAACTAAAACAACATGTAAAATACTGAATTTTACAACAGTACATAAACAAACCAACTCTTCTGATCATAATCATCACACCAACCTCTTACACTAAGATGTTAAACCACAGTTTCAGAAATGCTGGATTCTCATGTTCTAAGATGAGCTTTCTAAGTAGTAACATGATGCTTCTGGTCAAAAGTTTTTTCTGGAATATGTTATAAATGAAAGGAATCTTGGCAGGTCAGTGTCTCACTAGAACGTGCAATTCTGCATGTCATTGCCGCTTGCTTATTCACTGAAACAACAGATTTCATTACCAAACAAGAAAGAGAAACAAACATAGCCTGCCGCAGTTCCTGCTCGAGGAGCTGGTTCACCTTTCCTTTCCTTTATCACAACAGCCATTGCCAAGACCACGTCTCAGGCGGGACAGGAAAACAAAAGAACTGAGGAATTGCTAAGCTGAGCTCAGCTGCCCTTAGTCACCAGTGATGATACTCCCTCCTATTTAGGCGTTTGTTGGAGCAGTGTTCGAGCACTTCCCGGAAGCTCGTGCTGCATTCCACATTACAGCTGGGACTGCACTGGAACAATGAGGAGAGTTTAAAAAGTCAAGCAGTCTCTGTCAGATAAATACCTCCACGCATAACTATCTGCTGAACCCCCAGCCAGGTTTGCCCTGCAAACCTCACATGGAATAAAACACAGAAACACAGAGGATTTAAAAAAAATATTTACATGAACTGCAGATTACCCATAAAGTTGCCTTTATCTAAATCACATTCTTGTTTGAGGCAGGGGGGCGCAAATCAAAATTTCATTTTCATTCCCCTCATGGAACTTTCAATTCACTGAAATTATTGAAACACAAAGTAAGCCTGAAATAGTCTTGCCTGAAGCTGAGCACTCCCTCCCTGTAATAAAAGAAATCTTTTAGTACTAACAAATGAAATATTGAGATATTTTCATTGAGATACTTACATTTTCCTCTTTTAATAATGCTTTTTCAGGATGCCACATTAAAAAACTAGTTATTTTCCACTAGAAGAAAACATCCGTTTAATTAGATTTCCACTCTAAGATGCAAAAACACATTTTCACAGTTTAGACCTTTAAGGTATCTAGATATTTTTCAAAGCAATTCCCACAAAACTTTACATAGACATTTCATGAAGGCCAAACATACAGATTTGAAGGATGAAAAGAGCAACCATTAAATATTTTCATAGAGAAAAATATTGTCAAAGGAAAGGTAAAGAAAATGAGCAAGCTGACATGCTGACAATGAGGCAAATTTCTGCTTAGGATTTCTTTTCCTGAAAATAAAATGACTGTGTGATAAAGCAGACAAATTTATTTCTCCAGTCTTCGCAGCTGCTGTTTGTGACATTCTAAGTGCCATAACTAAAAGCAATACACGTGTGATGAAGAGAAAGGCCACGCTGTGCACAACCACCTCCCTCACCTCCCATGGAAAACATGCACTCCTTCTAGGGAAAAATGTGAAAACACGTTCAGACCAACTGCTCATTAAGTTTGCCATTTTTACCTTTGCCTTTTTAGCAGACAACCACACTCACCCAACAAACACCATCTACCAACTAATCAAAATGATTTATTGTAAGAACAGCTACCTCGAGTTAACGAAGCATATATTCTGTTTCTAGATAGAGCTGATAGCAGGTCTACTGGGAAGAACTTCCAGGCCTTTAATAACTTTTGATCAAGAGATCTGGCAAGCCAGAACTGGCATTTCTGCTTCTACAGGTTTCTAGGAACATGCACATCGCTATAAAACAGATGCTTTTGACGAATACCACAAAATCAAGGCACTAAATTACTAAGAAAACATCTTGCATATCTGGCTCTACACGAGAAAGTGACAGAAACCAAGTGACTGGATGGAGTAATGAAAACCATACCACGACCCATCAATAACTTAAATATTAAGAAGGAAAAATGTATTTTAGAATTAGTTGCTTTCTTCTCCATCTTTTTTCAAATGCAGAGTTGTCAGTCAGGCAACCAGTTAGATCAAAATGTATCTTGCAACAAATAGATCTATCTCCTATATTTTTTAAAAAATACTTATTTCCAACAAGGTCTTTCAAAAGGTGGAATGTGCACTTTGGTTTTGTTAGCAGGCCACAGCAGCAAATGCAGCTGCTGTTTGTTCTGTGCAGCTGGAGGAAATCTGCTGGTACCGACAGCCAGACTGATGAACAACATCCAGAACCAGTTCCCAGATGAAGCACCCTTAGGATGTTGGGCAGAGCAGGAAAACAACTCTTCAGTGTTACCTGTAAGAAATCAGCTACAAAGTTAATCACACCATGTGTGTGACCCAGCTCACTGAAAGTGAGCTACAGGCTGGGATGCAGCTCTGCCCCTCTTGCTCAGCAGCAGGACCCTTTTGCAATGCAGTAGCTGCTTCAACTGAGATCCAATCTCACTGCAGTTCTTCCTTCTCCTCATCAACCTCTGCACACTGTGATACATAAGGCTGCTGACAATAGGAGGTCCTAGGGCAGGCACTTCAGGAGCTGTACAGTCCAACCTCCTGCTCAAAGTATAATAAACATCAAATTCAGACCAGATCACTCAGGGATTTACAAAGTCAGTCTTGAACATCTCCAAGGATGGAGACCACAAAGTCTCTTGGACAACTTATTCCAATGCTTGACTCTCCTTATGATGCAAGCTTTTCCCTTGCTTGGCCTACAATCCCTCTTACTTCAATTTATAACTTTTGCTTCTTGTTCTCTCATCAGGTGCCACTGAGTAGAAGCTGGCTCCATCTTCTTGATACCTACCTTCAAGTAGGTATTGAGAGGCTGCTGTTCAGTCATCCCAAAGATATCCCTTCTTCAGTCTGAACAGTCCCAGCGCCTGCAGCCTCTCTTCATGGGACAAGTCTTCTGGGCCCTGACCAGATCATCTTGGCTGCCCTCCTCTGGAACAGCTCCAGGTGATCAACATTCTTCTTGTACAATAACTTCAAAACCGACCCGCAGCTTTTCGGATGGGATCTCTCAAGTGCTGACTAAAGGACATCAATAACCAGCTCCCTCAGGCTCCCGGCTGTGATCCTCTGAATGCCATTTGGGATGCTGCTGGAGATCTTTGCTTCCAGGCCACACTCTGGCTCACATTTAGCTTGCTGTCTAGCAAGACCTCGAGGTCATTTTCAGCAGAGACACTTCCCAGCCAGCCAGTCTCCAACGTGAAACACGACACGTGGTTCTTCCCTCCCCAACACGGGCTTTGCATTTTTCCCTGATTCATTTCATAATGCTTGCCCTGGCTCACTCCTCCAGCCTATACAAGCCCCTCTGGATGGCAGCCCTGCCCCTGAGTGTATTGACTCACACATCTTCTAGTACCAGATTCCAGTATCTGCTGGAAGCCAGATCCTTGTGGTTTCTTCCTGTAACCGATGCTAACCAACATCTACTGGCTCCTCCAGCAGAGGCATTCTTAAATGTCAATTCACTTCAACCAGTTTGGAGCACCAACTGGTCAGATTATGTGAAATGAGACAGTGAAAACAGTGAAACTTAGATGGTAAATACCTGACTAAATGTATGCTTTTAACACCAACACCAGAAACACAAAAAGCACAAGAGAAAATTTTGTAGTCATGAATGCACTAGATGCGATACAAAAAATATGCTCCCAGAACTCCTGACTGACTCCCATAATACCTGTTAGCCTATTTGCAAAACTGATGCTAATAATGATGTTTTAAAGAGCGAATTATAATACCAAGGGTAATGAGTAAATTTACTTTTCAAAATACATAAGGAGTAAATTACCAAGTGTTCATAGTTAAGAAAAAATTGAAGTGTTCACATTCATCTATAATTCTAATGTCTCATCTGAAATAATTGTTTCCAGAGCCAGCAGGTTTTTGGGTTTGTAATAGAAAAATAGTATCCTCAGTAAAGGAAAATCTTAAAAGAAAATGTTAGAAGGAAATACTTCCAACTGAAAGGAAAAAAAAAATCTAAGAAAAATATTCTGTCTGGTCATTTCCAATGAATCCACATGAAAGTGTTCACAAAGCCCTGTGGAATTGTATATCAACATATAACAACCTTTAACAAGCTTCTCCCCCCTGCTCCATAGTATTACACAAATTTTTATCTTAAACAGAATATAAGACCAAGACTGATTTGATTAAAAATAAAACCAAAGTAAATATAAAAAGATCAGCTACTGTTCTGAATAGTGAATAAATTACTGTATTCATTGAATACAACATAGAGATAGTATATGTAAGACAAAAATAGTAAAGAGCACTCCATGCATTTATGTTGCTGCCATTTAAAGCATGCAATTACCTATTTATATGCATTTTAAAAGCCACAGTAAAAACACAGTAAAACTTTCAAAGTCACTGCCTCTTTCACAACCCAGAAACTCTAAAAAGTAAGGGATATATGAAAAAAACTGTCAGATTTTTATTTTACATATATGCATACACATATTCATTCAGTCACACTGATTAAAGTCAACTCTAACTGTGACCCATGGCGTTCCAAGAATTAGGTTCATGACCTCAAAGCATTTTAATTCTTTACTCGATGAGGTTATTAATAATGTTTACTGTAGTTGAAAACATTGCACATAAATTGCAGTCTTGTGCAAAATTTATGGCACGTGGCAGTGAAACTAGAGCCTGAAATCTTAAAAGAAGAAACAAAACCCCCCTAAAGCCCCAAAGCCCCTAATAACAATACTTTTGTGCCACAATACTGCTACAGATTTTAAGTAAGATCTCTTTGTTTCCACACCACAAGTGTGGCACAGCTGCATCCCGAAGAGGATGTATAAACAAGTTCAGACAAGCACTCAAGTTTAACAGCACCATGTACAGTCTTCCCACTGTGGTATGAAAATATCTGTGATATTCCTTTACTAAAATACCTGAAATACCTTCCAGAGCAAGAAAAAAAATCTTTTTCATCACCTCAGGTATTTTCAGGAAAGGTACATTATCTTCAACTAAAACCTGAATACAGTGTAAACACGGTGCAAATATACAATATGCAGTGAAAACATACACAAACTAATTTCAAAGAGGAAGGATAACCACGGGAGGTTTAGTATGGGAATTTCAATACTGTTCCTACTGAGGAAAATTCAGGCAGTGACAAGCAGCCCAAGCTCCAGAGCTGTGTTCCAAATGAACACAAGTGACCTGGCCACAGGCTTTTACAACAGCACACTCTTGCCAGCTTGCTTGAAAAGTTTAGAGACAAAATCCCTGCTTGGAAAAATTCATTAAAACTTTTTTTTTCAACATTTCAACACTTTTTAACTACATGTTCCCGTACCAGACAGAAATTGAAGAGTCAAGAAAAAAATTGACATCAAGCACATAAAAACTAAAAGAGCAGCATCCACAATAACCATTTTATCTTCCCTTCTCCTCCTGCCACATCCCAGTGGTGGCCCACATAGTTCCCTTGGTGAGCTGTGCCCAGGCACTGCTCCTTGGACTGTGATGCTGCTGCTTCTCTGCCAGGAAAGCAGCAGGTCAGTGAGGCTGTGCTGGGCCAGCCAGGCCACACAGCACAGTCCCACTCCAAGTCCCTGTTTCTTTCTCAGTAGAGAGAAGTCTCACATTAAGAGAGCACTATTCCAAGATAGGACCCTACCCACAAGTAGCCTTGACCTTCTTTCCACAGAGTTCACTCTCACAGAAGGAATGAACCCAGCTTGTAAGGAAAAGCGAGTTCTAAAGGCAGGGGAGTAGGAATATAATTGATACCAGCAAGAACCTGTAGCAATTTGTTTGCTGGAAGTCAATGTGATAAACCTCACGTAGACCTGACTGCTCCTAGGAAATGGTGATGAGTCTGAAGCCTGTTGCTGTCAGAGTGTATCAACCAGCAGTCACAATTATCTTTTGAAAACAATCAATTTTTTCAGGGAGGGAAAAGTCTTGTCCAAGATAAGGAAAATAGAAGCACGCGTAAACTCCAGCAAGTTACACATAAAACTACCTTTGAAAGTGATTGAGAATGTGGCAGAGAAACATGCTAAGGAATAAAGATTAGAATCATCGAATCATAGAATATTCTGAGTTGGATGGGACCCATCAGGATCATCAAGCCAAACTCCTGGCCCTGCACAGAACACCCCAAGAGTCACTACATGCCTGAGAGTGTTGTCCAAACACTCTTGAATTCCAGCAGGCTGGTGCTCTGACTACTGCCCTGGGGAGCCTGTTCCACTGCCCAACCACCCTCTGGGTGAGGAACTTTCTCCTGATACACAACCTAAACCTCTCCTGACTCAGCCTCAGGTCCTGTCACTGTCACCAGAGAGAAGAGATCAGTGCCTGCCCCTCCTCTTCCCCTCGTAAGGAAGTTTTAACTGCAATGAGGTCTCTTCTCAGCTTCCTCTTCTCCAGCCTGAACAGATCAAGTGACCTCATCCGCTCCTCATATGGCTTCTCCTCCCAACCCCTCATCTTCACGCCCTCCTTTGGACACCCTCTAACAGCTTTATATCTTTTCTATATTTCGGTGCCCAAAACTGAACACAGGACTCGAGGTGAGGCCACCCCAGTGCAGAGCAGAGTGGGATGATCACCACAATGACTACTAAGATATGTTTCATCATGCATCAGAAGGAGAAAGCTTCTAAAAACTGATGATGACAATGGGTAAAATAAGAGCAAAGGTAAAATCCCTCAAAGAGGACTGAAAAAACCCCTCTAAGAAGTCTTTCTACATTATAGTTCCTTAGAGAGGAACTTCCTGGGGAAGTTCCCAGAACAAAACTCTGTTTTGGAGGGGAAGATACAGAAGATTTCGGAAAACGAAAATGAAAGTATCAGACAGCATAATTCCAAGTGTTCTGTGTAATCAAAATACAAAATTAGAGAACTGTAAATTGTGGGTTTCAGAAGACAAGGCAAGATGGGGTTATTTGAAGTAGGCAAATGTTTCATCTGTTTATAAAAAGCATTATCCAGAATCTTTGCTTGCAAGTAGCAAACATGCAGAAGACGTCAAATTACAGAATCAGTAACTGTACAGAAAAATAAATTACACTGGAAAAGAATCAGAAAGGCTTCTCTACAGCTAGATCATAAATCATCCATCTATTAATAGCTCTTCAACAAAAGTAAATGGAGGTACTCAATACAATAGAGTCACTTAGTAAAAAGTCTTTTAGCAAGAACAGTCACCAAAAAAACTCTCAATCAAATTAAATTGTCATGGTATAGGAGAACAGTTCTCTTTTGAAGTAATAAGCTATTTTTAAAAGTAAGAATAAATGGTTCATTTTCCCCAAGGGAGGCAAATTAGATCTCTGCTGCGCTCTCTGCATGTGTCGTAGGGGCTGATGACTTAGGGGTTTTTTTGTTTGTTTTCTACAGATAATTTCTGAACATATGACAAACATTCAACAGTAAATCCATCAAGTCTGGGGACAGTAAAAGAATCTGGAACAGTCAATACTAAAGTCTTCTGTGATCATACATGAGAGGGTCTCACAATAACAAGCAATTGGGTAACGAAGCATTACACGTTTCCTAACTAAGAAGAAGAAACTAAAGCACATGAAAAAAAAAATCCTAAAGATGCATATGCAATACCAGACTTCTTGTTACCACTCAGGAAAGGGAACCTGAAATGTGGTTCACTTTAACCACATTAGCTCAACTATCAACAGTGTAATAGCTCTAGTTGTAGCAGAATTAGTAGATCTAAACCTATTTATCTGTCACACTGCTAATTCCTGTTTAAAATGTAGCCTTCCAAAATTCGTATTGTTCCCACAGCAGTTATACAGCCACTTCAGGCAGGGGAAGGTAGCACATGCAGACTAGTAAGAAGACAAGCTTGCAGAAATTGTACCAATGTCAGCATTTTGCCACTAGGTTTGAATTTAAACAGTAAATCACAGAATCATAGAAAGGTTTGGATTGGAAGGGACCTTAAAGATCTTCTAAGTCCAACTCCCTGCCCAGCAACAGGGACTTTCCACTATACCAGGTTACTCAGAGCCACATCCAACCGGGCCTTGAACACTTCCAGGGATGGGGCATCCACAGGTTCTATGGGCAACCTGTTCCAGCATCTCACCACTCCTATACTGAATCTTATCATCTCATCTACACCTACTTTCCTTCAGTTTGAAGCCATTCCCCCTTGTCCTATCACTACCTGCCCTTGTAAAAAGTCCCTCACCAGCTCTCCTGTAGCACCACTTCAGGCACTGGAAGGCTGCCAGAACGTTTCCCTTGGCCTTCTCTTCTCCAGACTGCACAACCCCAGCTCTCCCAACCTTCTCTCACAGGAGAGGTGCTCCACTCCTGTGATCATCTTGGTGGCCTCCTCTGGACTCGCTGCAACAGGTCCATGTCCTTGCTGTGCAGGGGAACCAGAGCTGGATGCAGAGTTCCAGGTGGGATCTCACCAGAGCAGAGCAGAGAGGCAGAATTCCCTCCCTCAGCTGCTGGCCATGCTGCTTTTGCAGTCTCAGCAGAGAGCGCACATCCCCTGTGTGCACTGTCCGTCTTACTGGGCTCTGAAACGTGTAAGTGCACTTTGCAAATCCCATTCATGCATTTCTAGATCGCATCTCAAATTAGGTAATTGGCTTTCTCCTCTCCCTCTGGATCAGTGCTGGCACAGAGAACCTCACCCTCTCAAACAAGAAAACCCAAAGAAGGGGGTAACTCAGACTAAAACTAAATGACAGATAACTCCTGAGCACCCCATTCTTACTTCATTTAGTGCAAGGCATCAAATGCTGTGAAACTGAAACGGCACGTTCTTTTCTGCCACACTTAAAGTCAGTCATCTGAAGAGACAGGAGTCATTAAGTTTCCTTCTTTGAACGCCCTTCAGAAACCACTACTAAATTCAACCCCTCATTTAAATACAGTTTCCACTGTAGTGTAGCTCTTGCAACAGACTCGTAAGGCATTACCCATAATAGGTGAAATAGTGCACGTAAATATGCTGTTACCTAACTCATCATAGTAAATTCATACTTTAAAAGGAAAGCTTATAAGCACTATCATATTTAAGCAGTAAGACATAAGAGGGTGTGCATATGCTGTAATAATGACACACCTTAATAATATAAGAAGTATGTCAACTATTATCCCATACTACACACCCTAAAATGCTTCAGCATAGATCACATCTATGTATTTAACAAATGAAATTAAGATACTTAGAAATGATGTCTATTTAGTGGCTGATAAGCTCAAAATGTTTCATTAAAAAAACCCAGCCAAAACACAAAATATGCCACCAAATAGCTCCTTTTCAGGTAACCATTTCCAACCATTTCTTTTCATCATCAAACTACAAATACAGACTGTTAAAAAATACTTGCATCGTTGAATGTATTCAGATCCTACAAAAAGAGGCTAAAAAAAAGGAAGGCGAGCCAATGAAAACAATCTCTTGTATTCTGTGATTTTGAAGTGTTCTTGAAAGCTTAATGATGAGTTTTGTAAGACAAGGTACAGATAAAACCTTTAAATCAGTTCTTCATTTTTTTTTGTTAAACTACTTCAGCCTTTCCATTACAACAACCCAAGAAATGGTTCAATAAAAACATCCCATTTAGGTTATCTCTGTTAATTCTCAGTCTGAACTTAGGATCTGGAGTTAAGTGGTTTTAGCTGAACTCTTACACACAATACTTGCAGTCTGAAGCCAAAGTCAGCACAAAAATCTGACATTTGATTACATTTTCCTTAATTATATCATTGTTCACCTTGGATCAAACTGAAACATTTTGGAAAATGTATTATTGAACACTTCACTGAATACTATCTACTTAGCCTTTGCCACACAAAATTCAAATATAATTATGTCTCTGGCAGCCAGAATAAATTAAATACTGATGTGCCTTCATTTTAAACCAAGCTAAAATATATTTAAATATTTATTAATTGCATATGATTCCACAGAATTTATTATTGCAAAACATTTTTCTCAGGCATAGCAACTCAAGTAGTTACTTTCTTCAGCTAAGGCATACTAGTACAAAAAAATAACATCAACAATCTTTCAAGCCTGATCAAACTTCACAAAATTATTGTTATTTAATGTATCTCCATTCACTTAATTGCTCTTTGGTTACATAAAAGGAAACAGTTTCCCAAATCATGTGACGTTTTCACAATTGCATTATCCAAACCCAAAGAAAATTGTGGGCATATATTTATTACAATAGTCACAGTTTTCAAACTACACTGCTGGAAATGCTGCTAATCTTTTGGATGAAAGACATGAAATGAGCAAAACACATCCTTTTAAGTAACAGTACTGATGAAAGTGTACAAGAATCAAATCTTGAATTGCAAAACAGAAACCTTCAGCCATGCTTATATAAATTATTCAGCCATAACCCAAACCAGCAAGCGACTTTTCGGAGTCATTTTTGCTCCTCAGTGCCAACACAATAACTCGCTGTGGATGCTGAAAAGCTGCTCGTGCAGAAGTGGCTGCTGCAAACACACATTGGTCAGAGCAGCAAAATATTTAAATTGAGGGGAGGGGGGGAATGTACTCTCCACCCACTTTTCGAGAGCTCTTGCCAGTTCCTCTGCTTTTTGGGAGAAGGAGATCAAATCCAATATACAAGACATGAACCAGATATGAAAACGGTCCAACAACAAATCTTCAAAATTGCAAATGCCAACAAGTCTCTACAAGTATGTTACCGGCCAGAATGCAGGAAAATCCTTGTGAAATAAGGTTTTCTGGTATGCAATTATAGCAAATAATCATGAGGTGATGCCGAGAACTAGACAAATCTGGTATTCAAGGAATGTTAAAAACATTGAGGTCACGAATGCACGCTGTAACTTTAGTACTCACTTCTTATCCCACTATTTTGACATTAAATCTAATTCATTCTTCATTCTAAGCTTATAAGCCATGATTTTAATGAACATCTCTCTTGTGCACTGCTATAACACATGTCAAAAAGGAAAAAATGTAGTTAAAAAATTAAGTGAGGTTGATTCTGCATATGCCATGTACATAACAGGAATATTGCTTGTTTTTAAAATACTACATTATACCACAGATCTTTCAGTAAACTAAAAAACAGATCCTCTCTCTTGGATCAAAATTTTGCATTTATTTACAATTTTTTAGAATAATGCTTCCTGCACTCCTAGCTCACAGGTAAGCCTAAGAAAAAGCACCAAAATCATAACTGCACGGGGCATTTTATTACTAAAAGAATATTTGTGTTGATTATAATCCAGTGTAATATACTGCATGAACCTACACAAAGTAGTTACATAATCCAACCTTGTCCTACCAGTCTGTTTTACACACACTGGAATGGATTTGTGTTGAACTGCCTTTACCTAGACAAAGAGCTACAACTTTAAGTTCTGAAGACACAGAGACCAGGGGAGAAGAGGGAGAGGGACATGACCAGAAAGTTAAAGCCAGTTCTTATATTAAATTCCCCACAATTTATGGCAGACTGACAACAGAAATACTAGCAGCTCAGTAAAACAGCAGATCATTTTATCTGGAGGTGGGAGGTGTGACTACACATTATGTATTACATTAAAATTGCTTTAGTCCTAATTTTAAATATATACTAGTTGCTTTTGTCCAAGTAACTTGGCAGAGATTCAAATCAGAATACATACTTTCAACAAAAAATAATAAAGACTTTTCTGACTTGAGGATAACCACTACTGGTCACTATCAGGGCACGATCTGCTTTTCTGATCTCCTGTTGACATAAATAAAAGAGCATTTCTCATCAAGCTTAAGGAACCAGCCAGTGTAAAGGAAAGATGAGCAAGCAACTTGGGGACACCTGTATGACAAAATCCGGACAGAAAAGTTTCTTCAAAAGCATCACTAGTACCTTAGTTAGAAACATAAATCCAAGAAGGGCAGGAGGGAGAGCAGGGGGAATTTGCTCTATTCTAGGGAAACATGCAGAGAACAGGTGATATTTGAAAGGATACAAACCTGCAAGACTTGTGATATCCGGTCCGGGAAGCTCTTGAGAAAAAGTTCCAAACACCATTTAAAAGAAGACTTGAGTGTCAGAGTTCTCCCTCTTTGCCTAGGTTCACTCCACAGCTCAGATTTAATTAATTGCAGTCTGAGCAAGAACTACAACCTGTGCAAGGATCACCGTACAAGCAGCATTAGCCACAAGTAAAACCTGAACTGCCCCCTCTCCAAATCTGCAAGCTGGAGCTTCAGAGATTCATACTAGCAGGCAGTTGAAATGCTTCATTTATTACTCTATTATTGATATAGAAATAAAATTCCTTTTTAGTTTATGCTGGTATCCATGACAGCTAAATAAAAGCACCTGTTCAAGTGATGCTTTGACAGTGTGTCCTTGAAAAACACAGACACTGCAACCAAACACAGCCGAGAGAGATCTCTCTTTGCAATATTAAATAAAGTTCTAACTCGTCATAGATCAGCTGCACCATTAACGCTCATCTTAAAAATCTGCCACTTCCATAGGTTTTGGCCTGCATTGGTTTATTTCTGACATCCACAGGGCAATGAAGACAGAGAAAGAAGGAAAGACTTTGCTAGGAGCAGTAAACTGCTGGCAAAACTACTTGTTCCACACTTGGAATTCATTACAAGAAGCCATGCTTGTGGCAGATCCCCACTCAGGAGAATTTCAGTCAAAGACAAAAATTCTTCATTGGTGACTAGCCCTAAAATAAGCACTTACAAATCACACTTGAATAAAGTTATATTTTTCTTCTTCCTCTTAATACAAACTGTATTTTGCATATAAAAGTACTTTATTTCTTTACTCGTCTACCTTATTATGACCAAACCCAAACTCCTGTTGTAACAAATATATAGCAAATTACTATTTATTGACTTTCGCTTAAAATAAGATTTCTTCAGTAAAATTCTCATTGTCATTTACCAAATCCATACTGAAATCAGGATCAGAACCATAACAGAAATTATGAAATATCACACTACTAAACAATAATACAGGAGGAAGAAGGCCATCTAAATAGCCTAGCCACCTTATCTTTTAACCTTCAAGTTCATTCATAAACTTCTTCTTTTTCCACCTACAAATGCCAGGTTTTTATAAAAGAAAACAATTTGTTACATGTTACTGGGATATAGACAAGAGTTCCAAAAAGGTTGTACAAAAAAACCTGAAAATTTCAAAGTGGTTCTGCCAATTCCATGCAATCAGCCAAACGCCAGCACCAACATGCTGGCCTGAAACAATATTAAGCAGTGTTTGCTTTATAAACAAACAACATCCCAACCTCAGGATTCCTAAATTGAGTTCTCTTTGAGACTTCAGTTAGTGGTGGTGCTGGAGGCCACGAGGCTACTTCTGAAATTTAAAAAAAAGAAAAAAAAATTTGGTAATAAGCCTCCAAGACCTTTGCCAAGGATTTTGCATGGCACAGCCTCAGTCAGACACTGAAGCACTGGCATCAGCTGCTTTCTGCATGGGTGCTGTGTCAGGTGAATTCCTGGAGCACACACTCCTCTGCCCTGTATGGAGCACAGAAATCAGGAATTACACCAATGGGAACAGCAAAAAGTCTCTGCACTGATCTTTCTGTTTGGCTTCAAACTGGATTATGCAATGATAAAATGAGCTGTGGCCCACAGAATGCACAAAATTGTGAAGGATCATCTTAAGATTTATTAATGTTCTTTTCTGTTCTTTGCTGAACACAACTAGGACACACCTTTTATCATTTATTATGAATAAGCATTTACACTGTACAAAGGCTTCAAAAAGGTTTTCAAGCTTAAGAAGCCAAGCTTTAAAACCACTAAGATGATTTAAGCCAGCAGAAGAAACCTGCATCAAAACACAACAAAATTTATGTTGAGTGCAAACTAAAAGGTCGGTCACATTGGGGAGCTGGGGGAAAATGTAATGATTTACAAGTACTACCAATTAGAAATTCTTTGCATGAAAAGTATCAGCTTTAACAAAACTCAAACCATTAACAAATCTGTTCAGAAAAAAAGTAAAATACTTTTTTTTCCATTAATCTGTTTTCTTGAACTATTAGAAAACATTCCAAAGTGATTTACAGTCATAGGAATCAACTTCACAGATAAATTATTTCTGAATTCCCAGAACACATTCAACGACCCAGTTCAAGTTTCACAATCTTGTATCCAACCCAATAGACTGTGTTTGATTAGATGCACATCATCTGCCTTTCTGCTCCTTTGCACAACCTCAGAAAGGATCACTTTGTGACAACTGGGTATATGGTTATAAATTCAACACACAACAGTCTTGCTTGCTGGCTTTCTCCAAAACCACACAAATTCTCAGCTCCCTGCACAAACACACAGAAAAACCAAACCAACCAAACAAAAAAACCCAGAAATGTCGGTCAAAAAATTGTCTAAATTACAGCACTTCAAATATAAAAGAAGTTCCAACTTCTTACACAAAGCTGACAGATAATCTGTAATAAGGAGCTGAAACAAAACATAGGAATTTTAAACAACAAACTGGAAGGTGGTTCTGAGGTAATTCAGTGGTTTTCTGGATTGTTACATTTGTCCAATTCGCTCTCAAGGAAGATGATCCAACAGTGACATAGTTTGCTGTACTGAACAGTGAGGGCAAACACCTGACAATCCCCCCTAGAGAGCAGGTCTCATCTCCCATATAATCCACACAGACTTCTTCATTCATCACCATCCTGATGTCCCTGCCTGGTACCTTCCCATGGCTCTCTCTGCAGAGAAGCAAACGAGCAGGCTCACAGAGAGCCAGGGCCTTCGCTTTTCAGACTAACAAACCTTAGAAGAACCTCAGGAGATTATCCAAGCAATTCCCCTTTCCATGTCATACTATTAGCCTCACTCATGTCATTCCCCATTAGAAACAAATAACACTGCTCAGAATTTTCATTCTGAATAGCATGAGCTCCATCTATTTAAGCATTTATTACTGTTTACACCAAATCTCCTTTGCTAGAGAATCCATTCACTCACCATATTTTAAAAGGACAAGGAGAACAGTTTATCCTCTTCATGTTATTTATCTGAAGTCTTCTCCTGTCTAACCTCTGGCCATCTCAGAATAGTGCTTATCTTCATTCAAAAGCTGAACTTCTTTGATTCATGCTGAGCTCAACAGTGTTGCTTGTGGAGACAACAGAGGGAGAAATGCAGACACTGTACACGACTTAGACAGGTACAGTCATCTGCACATGGCACAAGGAACAACTGGAAACGGGAGTTTCATTTAACAACAGATCTGGATGTTACAGTGCACAAAAATGCATCTCAATTCATTTCTGTGTCGTTGGGTCAACATAAAAACAGTGCTGTAAAGCCAGAAGGTGCAGCACCCACAGGAGTTTTAACTGACTTAGAAATGTACACTGGTTTGTGTCTTTCTGGATAAACTGCTCTGTTGTCGCTTGCATTCCAAACTTATATGGATTTGTGTTCCTATAAAATTATTCTGAAATAATCTTCAGTGATGATTAGTCCAAAGTGGCAGAGGTTACTTGGGCTAAAGAACCTCCTCTGATGTTAAGGACATGCTCAGCTATTCAAAAACATGTGTCACTTTGCAGTCATGTGCTGCATTCATCCAAGTTAACTTTCAAGTATAAACTAACATTTTTGGAAAAATACAAAGCATATTCCTAACCAGGCTATTCATAAAGCTGAAAATAATTAAAACCATAATTTTCCCCTCACATATAAAACAATAGGATTTCTGCTCCTCAGTTTTGGTTTCTGGAGATACAGCCCATTTTCATATTGTGTGTTTGAGATATATGTTGCTGACTCTTTTTAGTCAAGAGTATTTCAAGAGCCTTTCTTTTTTTCTTTTTCAAACAAGGAACATCAAAAACATTTAATACTCAAAATTCAGAATCTTCAGGAAAAGCAGGGTGTCCATGAGACTTATCTCAGACAAACCTGTAAGTTATAAGGTGGAAATACCAAGATACAGAGTTTCGGAAATGTTACAACACCTCATGGCTTAACTAGGGGGCTCAGAATCTCCTCTGCAGACTGTTACACAAAAACCCCACAAGCAGAGACTTAGACAGAAGTCCATGTTGCAGTCTTTACGCTAATTTTTAAAGAGGTTGAGAAAAACTTATGGAGAAGCAAGAAAGACACTGAGTCACACACAAAGCTTAGGTGGACAAGATCATCTCATGCAGTCAAGTATTATCTGTGGAGCTGACAGATATGAAGAATGAAGAAAACCAACTCAAATCATTCTGTGATTCTAAAAATGTCTGCACTTCTTAAGAAAGTTTGTAAAAATGGCTTTCTTCTCCAGAAAAGAATTCAAGTTAAAATGGGTAGAGTGGCTCTTAAAACACCTTGATAGATACAAAAAAGGTTACATATCAATATACTCCATTGAAAGATTAGAGAGTTAAAAGAGAGCTGAAATTCCAAACAGGTGTCACTTCAATATTTTACCATTTCTACCAAAAATGTTGACTGTAGTGCTCTGATATGGTTGTTTCCAACTCAAACCAGAACAAAGAGTGGATAAAGCATATTAATCGAAGAGTGCTTTGACAGCACTTAATCAAGTAAGACAATTATGCTACACCAAGACTACTTGCAAGCCCTTAGATATCAGTATCAAATTATTTTATCATATTAGTCTACCAAATCCAGAAGCTAACATCTATTCAGTAAAAGCAGTGGGATTCTAAAACCAGAATGCAACTGGTTTACAGCACAGCAGAAACCTTACTGTAAAATACACCACATTTAAGATGTCTAGTGGAGGCTAATATGTTAAAAGAATATAAGCTGAGTCCAGAAACACTCTGACCAAAAAAAATTGCTGTACTTTCGCTATCATCCGTTTTCTACTAACTGCTGAAAGCACCTGTTCTGTAATAGGAGAATAAAAACAACACAATGCATTTATAAGTACTACACTGAGCTCTGCCATGCTTTTATTCATTGAAGAATTACATATGTAATGATTCTTGACAGGTAAAAAAAGTTTGAGGGGAAAGAGGGGCAAAAAACCCCCCACCAACCCAAAATCTCTGCAGCTGTCCAAGTGCACTGAAGATTAAATGGATGTTGTAGACAACTCTATTCAGGTCCTTAAAAGCATTAATGTTTGAGGAAAAATTGGCTTACAGATCAGCTAGCTAAGACTGAAGCATTTAAAGATTAACTTCCTTAAAACTTTAATCACTTCAGGCCTTAAATGCCTAATCTGCAACCCCAGTTGTCTCTTATGTCTTATTTAAAATAAGTAGTGAAATGTTCAAAGATCTGATTTTTTTCTCAGAAAAGATGCCTTACACCAAGGTGGCAAAACAAAAATAATACTAAGATATCAGCATTTGAATTTTAAAAGTACTGTGTTTGACTGAATGTGTAATAATTTCCAGAGACTCTGCACTGGAAATTTCCAGAAGTTTAGGAGTTCTGTAAAACTTTTCTACTTTAAAATCTGGCCGACTTTTAAATGTCTTCAATTGAGTGCAACTTTGAAGACAAATGAGCTGGGTTTTGGTGGGGGTTTTTTGATAGCTTTTTTCTCCCCAGTCCAACTGTGAAGCTCCAACAGAAGTAAGTATCAGTTAAGATCTGGAGGTAGAGCTGTAACTCATAAATTATGTATGTCCAAATGAAGTGGAAATTTGTACAAGACAGACTCAGTCAGTCAAAATACAAATGTACTTTGAAAATACCATTCCTTGCTCTCATGTGTTTGGGGGGTTTTTTTGTATCTCGGGTTAGTTGGAATTTGAAAGTTGAATCCAGCTTTTCATAAAAGACATACTCCACATCCATTTAAGAGTTCATATCTGAAGCCAACCAAAGGTGCAGAATTACTAGGCTCCACAGCAAGGGCTATACACAAAGGAGGAATAAGCTGATTCCAACAACTCCAACTCCTCCTTTAGAAGGAGGCAGGCAACCTTCCAGATCCCAAAGGGATACATGCAGCCTTTCTTTCTCTCTTAGACTCATAACTGTGTAAGTGGTCTTCAAATGGTTGTATTAAATACCACTTCTTACCAATTAAAAATAAATGTTATAATTCAAGTAGTTATTTGGATAGGTGATTAGCTTGTCTAGAAATACATGTTAATTTCTATACTTGCACATACTTGAAATGCAAATTACTAAATCATGATGCTACTGCTACCACCACCACCAGTTATAGTGGGAAATTTCCTTCCCTGATATTCACAAACTGCAGAAACACATTATATCCAGTTTAAACTTAAGATAATGTACATTTCTAGGTATGACTTTCATTTGCCTCATTAAGATCAGCCTCCCAACACTGAGTAATGCAGATGACACCTAGTTTAGCTAATTTAGCCCTGGGACAAAAATGACTTTACAGTGTAACATTACATTCCAAAGCTTCCTCTGATGTATAACTAATTATGATGTCTAGAAAGTTACACAGTGGAATTAAAACTGGATTAGAAATAAGAAAAATATGCAGAAACATAAAGCTAACTCATTCAACCAACATACTCTCTCAAGCATTCTTTCTACAAGCAAGAACAAGAAGTTTGATCGTCCTAATTTTACACTGCTCTGTATGTCTCAGCTGACTTTACAGGGTTATTTTTAAACTTAAGCTGCATCTGAAACAACTTCTCCAAGACAGACTATGGAGAAGGATACCCAAACATGCTCATTTAAAATATCATGGGGGGCAGCTATCAGATTGGTATGTTCTAACTGCATTCCTTCAAAAACCAATGATTGAAATGCTTTTCTGAGCCAAATACTTTATTAACTTTAAGAACGAGCATAAATCTCTCTTTACCCCTCAAAGTCAGCTTACTTCCATGGAACTGGAAGAAACTCACTCTGACTTGCATTTGTCAATAAATTGCAGATGGACTGCTATTTGTCAGTAAACTGAAGATGCTCAGATTCTACACTGAAGTTCCTTATATTTCTCTTGAATAGGCCACAAAAGGTTCTAGCAAATGGAAAAAGAGCATTTTATTGCTTCTGAAGTAACACTCAATATGCATAATAGATAACATTAAGAAATATCGTATCTTATTCACAGTTACATCACACCATTCAACAAATGGTAAAAAAGTCTTCAGGCCCTTAGTAGCTACTGTAATGATCAATAACCCATTACAAAAGACTTCAGGTATGTTTCACAGCAATTTGCAGGTGGCTTATCAAAGTTTCTGCATTCAGTTATAAACAGAACAAAGTTTAAAGCTATAAAGCCTTTAGTGAAATGGTAAATGCAAAAGGCATAAGGTCAAGAAAAATCTCTTTAGGTAATTTGAGGAGACGCAGACAAGCAGGAGGTGTAAGAAGACACACTGACCAACATCTACTGACAGCATTGTTCCCTCAGCAGAGATTCATGGCTTTGCTCACCACTGACAACCAGAATACACACAATTTATTGAACAAGACAAATTAAAGTACATGACCTGAATAAAATTGATTAGAGTACATTTCTGCTGAATTTTGGACAATGTGTTTACCCCCAGTTTCATGTGTTTGTGACCAGAACATAGCTATCATGCTGCTCACATAAAAATAGACACAGTTTGAGTAATTCTTAATCCTTTAATACAGAACACATATACACCAAATACAACATCCTTCAGCGAAGTTCAAACTGCAATTACATTTTATAATGACCCAATTCTCTGCATATTCGTGTCAAATTACCAAAACTACAAATACAGTGAAAGTAAAAGGTGAAATTGGGTCATCATTCCTAGAGAAGATGTTCCCTAAATGATCCCTTTTCACTCAGTCAAGGGCAGGTCCAGTAGGCTCAGTTTTTCCCATGGGTGCCTGTTTACCAAAACTGGGCTTGACAAAAATGAAAAATAATATTTGATGTGATTTTATTATTTAACTTGAAAATTACCTGCAAAATTCCACTTTTTACACTGCCTTAATTTACGTCTCAGAAATCCGATCACATGAATCCAAGCCCAGAAGGATGCGGGGTATGCAGGGTTGGGCAAAGAGAAGAGCCCTTCAAAAAACTCTCAGAGGACTTTTGTCTATCAGTTTTTGGCTGGAGTTTGGACTAATGGAATTTCTACAACCTACAGAGACCACAAGGGGTCCCAGAAGGCATTTTCCATCTTAAAGCACTAAAGCTTGAGGGGTGGGGTTGTGCATAGGTCTTTCCCACTATTTTCCCCTTGTCTTGTTTCATAAAATGCCATTAAAAAATATGAATAGGAAATAACTATTAGATCATTTAGGGACATAGTGGAGTTCTCACTGCTGGAGGTTTTTGAGATGAGACTGGACAGGGTGATAGATAATTTCAGCTATGCTTCCTTTCCCATGAAAGGCTGGACCACATCACGTTTCCGGGTCCTTTCCAACCTGGGCTGTTCTGTGATCCTGTGACCTGTGAATGTATCATCCATTACATGCCACTACAAATTACCCCATTCAACCTATCTTATTTGAAAAAAAAAACAAAAACAACCAAACAACTAGAAAAACCCCACAAATGTATAAAATTCTCAGGCAAAGAATTCACTTTACAAAAGAGCTGAGATCATCACCAATAATCAGCTGAAGGTTTTCACAGCAGGAGAACCATCTTTGACAGAAGACAAGACTCAAACATCAGCTCTCCCTTCAATCCTATCATTAAGCAGGAAAAGCTTTGGCCTTTTTTCTTTGTGAGAACACAGTAAAGAGAGCTTGATATGCTTTTCAGATACAAACCATTGCTTTTTTTTCCATTTAACAGAAACCATATCATTCCATGAAGATCTTTCAAAGGAGAGGAAGTACATTTAAGAGGATATTAACTAAAACTTCTCATAGAACTAAGTGCTATTAATAAATATCTATTGAGATTAATAAATATTAATATTAATAATATATTAATAAATACGCTATTAATTAATATTATGTTATTAATAAATATGACATTTGTCAACTATTCTATTCTTACCTTTTTTTCCCCGTCCCTTTTTCCTTAAGGTTTGCCTATTACCCCCTTAATGATATTAAATCTGCCCTTAAGGTGACAAACAGAACATGGTAATGCAGCTTTCTTCTATCCTTTCCATGAATTAATGCTGATTCTTGTTAGACTCATCCAAAACCTTGAAAAAAACTTCCTGCCAAAATCTGACTTTCATAAGTGATTTACTTTACTACTTGATCTTTGCAGTATCTCTAACTCCTCAATCTTCATTAACTAGAATTTTTTTTACCACACTTGGAAAGCAGATCAAAACTTGACTGATTTTGCCAACTGGCTGAATCAATGTTCTTAAATTGCCAGATTTTGTTTTATTTGGAAAGTTTAAAGTCTTAATGGCTTTGCCTAATGAGTCATTTGAGAACCAATACAGAAATAATGTTTTGTCTCATCAAAAAAAAAAAAAAAAAATCTCCTTTTAGAAAGGTGTTTCTTGTAGTGCTAAAATCCTACAATTAAGCTTAAATGGGAGGTAACATCTTAATTAATTAAGTGATTAAGATTCACTGCTTAAGAGAAGCTGTGCTTATTTATTTCACATCACTGGGCGTCAGACCCGTTGCTTTCTCTGAGCTAGGTAAAGAAGATCCGTATGACAGAGTAAATTTTACCATGACTCAGCCTCTGTGGTTGTTTGAAACAAGATCAACCCTCCAGAGCTTCCCCCGTTTCAGCAGAGCTCTGCATTGCCAAACCTGGTGTTATGCAAGTGCACCCCAGAGGCAGCAACTCCCCATCACGTGTGTGAGAAATCGCGCTCACCCCAGCGATCAGGGCATAGCAAGCCCTGAAACCCCAGGCTGATGCCAGGCTGTGAAGAAATGAAACCACAGAGCCAGAGAGAACGAGCGCCCAGCCACCTACGCCAGCTCAGTGAGCAAATGCACCTCTGCTGCACCAGGGAGAGAGCAGCAAACACCAGAATCCCCTTCCCTGTCCTTCATGGAGAACGTAGCACATGGCAATGGCAGGGAGCACAGAGCTAAACACTGGCTGAAAGGTACCAGACTGGTAAAAACCTGCTCTGTTTGCTGTACCTGTGCAATAGAGCCAGTGGAGAGTCGGTGTCTTTGTCCTCTGCAGCTGATTTTGTCCCGCAGCACAAAGACTCCTATTGCAACATTTCCTACAGCCCATCTCCTCCTCTAGCTCATCCTGTCCCAGAAGCTGCTAAATTCACGGCAGTAAAAGATTCACTCTGACTTCTCAGAAACCTAATTATAGAATATGACCACAGTGCTTCATTTCTCTTCAGGATTTTTAGAGACAGATGCTGAGCGAATCCTTGATCCAGATGAGTAAGACACACCTTCTCATTGCATTCCACAATAAGAGACCAAGGAAGGGAAAGAAGCAGCATCTTGGGAATTCTCTATTTAAAACAGATCCCTGCACACCAGCCTTGCTGACCATTTTAATAAATCCAGTTTATTGGGATATTATATTAATTTCTTTTTTAATCTACATTACACAAATATGCATTTGTAATTATTTGAACATGTCAATGAGAAGTCATCTGCCATCTGAAGGATGCTCACAAAACCACAGGGGCACAAATAAGTATTTCTTTTAAACACACTTTCTAAATTTGCAGCAGACACTTTCTATATTCTAGGAGTATTTACTTAGCTGTGCATAGCAGAACAAATTATCTTCTGTTAGCCAAAATTATTGTTCTTAAACCTATTATTTATCCCCTCTGCTCACATAATTTCTACCCATTCCCTGTTGGGTTAAGTAACACAGATCATTACATGAAGGCAGATGTATCTTCCAACTGCATGTGAAAGAAATTCTAAAAACTGCAAAATGTAATGCAAACTTACCAACTCTATTCCCTGTGGAAAAGGAGTGTCTTCCCAGTCCTTCTGGGGAAATCTTTGTATTATTTTTCCCAAACCTTCTGTTGGTCCTGCTGAAAGATAAAATGCAATTACTTAAAGGCAAACTGGTGGAATTGAAATCACCATATATTTGAGAATATTTTCAAAAAAAATTTTTTGAGAATATTTCAAATATACCCAATATTAATAAGTTTTCGCCACAAGAGGCAGAACAGGCTCCTCAAATGTGTCCTGCAAGTCATCTAATAAATACAGTCTTAACATTTTCCAGCAGTAACACAAGGAATCACTACACAAAATGAGGCCACGAGCTACATCCAGCCTCTCATGCACGTTTTCAAAATGACAGATGATTACTGATAATTCCGGTCTCTCTCTACAAACAGCAGTGAGTTAAAAACTAATATAATGCATAATGCGATATTTAAAAAAGAAAGCAAAAGTTTATCAAGAAGCAATCTTCCAAAAGAAGCCTGTAGATTGAAATAAGTCTCCAGATTAAACCTCCACATAATTTATCCAGGACACAACAGTTCCTTGCCAGTATTTCTCAGTGGTTTCCTTGGACAAGTCAGCAGTGGTTTTCCACACAGAAGGATGTGAAGAAAAGCTGGTAATTTCTGATAACTTTTCTGATGCAACTGTCTTCTTTTTTTACACGCTCCTTTTTTTGGGAAGCAAGAGTGCTATAGATGAATTTTGGAAACACCACAAATACACCACAAGTGTAGTGCTGCATCATCCTGAATGGTACAAAAATGCATACACAAACAGGACTTTTGCTCTTCACCTTCTGAAGTCCTACAGTAAACACTGAAAAAATCGTAACTTTTTTTTTATTTTTACTAAATTTTAGCTCTGGGATACACCACAGATGAACATGGCAAGGTGAAAACAAAGTGAAAAGATTCCTCAATCATCGAATCATGGAATATCCTGTGTTGGAAGGGACCCACAAGGATCATCAAAGCCCAAACCCCTGCAAAGCATCAGCCCCAAGAATCACACCATGTGTCCCAGGGCATTGTCCAAACATTTTTTGAACTGTGTCAGGCTTGGTGCTGTGACCACTGCCCTGGAGAGCCCGTTCCACTGCCCAACCACCCTCTGGGGGAGGAACCTTCCCCTAATATCCCATCTAAACCTCCCCTGACTCAGCTTCAGGCCATTCCTTCAGGTCCTGTCACTGGTCACCAGAGAGAAGAGATCAGTACCTGCCCCTCCTCTTCCTCTCACGAAGTTGTAACTACAATAACCCCCAGGTCCCTTTCCACAAGGCTGCCCTCCAGGGTGTCTCATTCTTCAGTCTGTCTGTACATCAGTAGCAAAGTTTAAATTTGCAACCACTTAAAAGATCTTTTAATAGCTGACCCATCATATCCAATTGAATCATCTTTTCTCTAAAGCAGTATCACACGATTTTGAGATTAACCATTGAAATTGTTAAACCTTTTCTTGTCAAATTCTCAAAGCTGTACTTCAATATTATGAAGCAGTCCAATTTATGTATTAGTAGTAGCAGTCCATATGTGTTGCCTCCTCTGCAGACACCCAAGCAGCAGCAATGAATACATTACTCTCCTGGCTTTACCATAAAAAACCATTTTCAGTCTCACACAACTCAAATCTGCTAGCATAAATCAGTGTTACAGTGAAAAAAAATAGGCTTCCTCTAAGCCTCCTGCTAACTTACAGTTTGAGTTTTCTGCTATCTTAAAACCCACAACACATCTCACAAGATGTTTAGGGAGAACCAATCTGACGGGTTAGCAAGGAGCATTTTCTCCAGTTCGTGCATATTTATACTTAACGTTCTGTGATTGTCTCTTGGAAATAATCTAGGAACAGATGTTCCTCGTACAAGGGACATACAAACCACAGGGAGCAAACTCCCAACAGCAATCTTACTCCCAAGGTAGCACACACTGTGATTCCCAAGGGCAGCCTGCTGAAGAACTGCAATCACACGGGGTTAGCTATGAGTTCTAAGTATGAGATCAGCAAGTCAAAAGCCAAAGGAAGTATCATATTATAGAGAAGCTGCAGAGATGCTCAGAAAGCAGAGCTAGGATGAGCCAGAAACCGAGGAACAAATACAGACACAGCTACAGCTGCAGTTTTAGTAAGGAAAAGGAGCTCTATCTATTAGACTGTAATACCTGAACAGGGTCACCAGTCACTGATGCCACTGTTTAAGATCAAGTGTTCCCCTCATGTACTCTCTCAAAGCATCTTCTACTGAATTATCATTCTTCTGCCCTACACCATTTCATCTCAACAGCCTTCCAAAATGAGGCAGCACAAATGGAAAGGCTTTACCATTCCCTCCCTAAACTGCTCTGGGAAAAGCAGTCACACACTTTCTCTCTAAAGGCAGGCAAAACCACTGCTGCCCTCCTGCTTTCTTCTCCTGACATCCAGTCCCTGTTTCCTTCTTTCAAGTAAAAGAAGAACAGAACAGCTACGTTTTCAACTCTGTATGGTAGGAATTGGCATGTATTTTGTTGACAGCATGCAATAAACAGCCTTCACCCTTCTCTCTTTTCCTCTTAGCCTTCACCTCTGGTATCCCACTCGGAGAATTTCTCTTTCCTTCCATTCCTTTATGCAGTCACCTACTCCATAGTCACTACTACTCTCTTCTTCACCCCAAGGGAGCTGTTCCTTCATTGACTCAGTGTCAGAACTTCTCCTCATGTTGAGTTAAAGTCTCAAATTACCACATTATCTGCTTATCCTAAGTCTCTGTCAAATGTCTTCTTCCTCCAGTTGTTCTAGGGCTGGCAGGTGGCACAAAGAAGAGACAGCAAACAAATGCATCCAAGGCAGCAGTGAGCACAAACACCCTCCAGGCAGAGCACAGCCTGGGGTTGAGAGGCCAACAGCAAGGAAGGGCAGAAGGACCAAGCTGAACAGAGATATCCAGACTTCCTGGAAAAGGAAGTATCAAAGAATTACAGCAGCAAACAGTCCCTGCTATGGATAAGCTCCCTAAGTTTCTCTGTGGGAACACAGGTGACTTTTTTAAACTCCGAATCCAGTTTACAAAAGACTGTGACCTCTGACACTACCAACTACACTTATAAATAATGACATCCAGGAAAGTAGCTCAAAATTTCTATTTCATCATGTTCTGAAGCTATCAATCCTTCTAGTTCTCTTTTTACTTGACTGCTACAAAGACCCTCCCTACATTACAGTATAGGAAGCTGTTAATTCAGAATTAAGAGATGCACACTTTTTTTTTTTTAAGTTTTTAATACTCTCTCCTTTAGGTCAAAAGGTTATTAGATTTTTTAGGTTACTTTCCTCAGAAGGCCACTAATGCTGGCCACCAGTGTTAGAGTTTACTGCATGTAATTCCATTTTGCTCTCAAGAAGGATTCTAAACCTCCAGAGGAATTTACCTAAAGGAAATGATGTGCTTCTGAACATTTTCTGAAACTTCTTATGCTGCCTGAACTTGCACTTCAGGTCACCTCTGGGATCAAAGAGAAATCACTCCACACAAGCCATGGAGCACCTCCCTCCAAGAGGTGCAGCAACACATCCCCCCTTGCGTCCCTAGAGCCAGCCTTTTTCCACTGTTGGGCAAACACTTGAAAACCAGAAATGCTTTCTATCTACCTCTAGCTCAGGCACAACTAATTTGGCATCCAAGCTCTCACAAAATTCAGAAAAGGATCCTTTTCAGAACAGCTCCCAGAAGCCTCACAAACATTCCAGGTATTAAACAGCCGAACTTAAGGCCCACAGCAGTAAAGCTGAATCTTCAGGAAAGCATCAACTTAAAAATGGAGGAAGATTAAATTTTTTAAAATGTTGATAGAACAGTGCATGAAGGATGTATCATAGAAATGCAACATTTTAAAGGGGGAAAAAAAGGGAAGTGAATAGTTCTGTGTCCAAGATACGAGAATTAGAAAAGTATTCAAATCCACCAGATACGAGTAAAAAAATAAAAACAAAACACCAACAGAAAAAGCACTGTTAATCCTTCCACAGAAAAGTCCTGTGATACAGATTTACAAATCTACTTATAATGCATAAAATCTAACTATTTCACATGATTTCTTAAGTTGAATATACTACAGACGGGTAGGAAACACCTTCCATCCCACTAAAATTTGGTTTGGCTTGGAGGAGACTGTTGGGTTTGTTTTTTTAAAATAAATCTGCACTCCTTCAAAATTAGGGCAATTTTTCAGGATCTCAGAGTTTTCCGTGTTTGCAATCACGAGGTAGAATTCACTGTAATTTGATAAATCTGAAAAATAAATAAAATTATTCTTTTCAATTACCGAAGTTACTGAAGTTGCAAGTTGCCTTCTTTGTGAAAAGTTTAGACGCAGGAGCACTTGAAAGAATCTCCTGTGCAAGAGAAGATCCAGCAGCTGCACTTCCTTTAATAAGAAACTCAATCCAGTATGCTCACCACATTTTCCCAATACTTTATACTGCAATTACTGCTGATTCTCTGTTGACATTTTTCAATCCAACCAGCAACCTAACAGCAGAATTGCAGTAAGTCCCTAAATCCCATGGTTTGGGGTGAGGGGGTGTGGACACTATCTGCCTTCAGCTGACTTTTATTAAATCATCCAACTTTCAGCAGAGCAGTTATGTCTGAAGATAACAGATTATTCAAGAGGTGGCTGCAATTCAACACTCAAGTGAATATGCATTCTTGACTGCTTTAGCACAACAGGAAGAAACAGAAAAATATCAGGTCATGGGATTTCAGTAACAACTATCACTTGTTTCAATATATGCTACGGATAGCTACTGACAACTTCGCAAAAATACTGAAGCTATGTGAGGAAAAAAATAAAAAAACGTGATTCAGGTTTTCCAATTAATAACTGCAAATTTTCACCACATTCCGTTCACTCTCTGTCTAGTCTTCTTTCAAGCCCCTTTTATTAATTCTTAACACTAAAAGGACATTCCCTCAGTACCCAAGTGAAATTCCTATTAACTAAAGCTAATTAAACAAATGTGACACCACATTAAAAACAGGCACACGGTGAACACCAGTAGTAACCGCCTCAGTTAGTGCCTGATAGTATCTGCTTTACAGACCTAACAACATTTCAGAGGTTTTAAGAATATTAGGAAGAATTTCTTCATGGAAAGGGTAATCAGACATTGGAATGGGCTGCCCAGGGAGGTGGTGGAGTAACCGCTCCTGGAGGTGTTTAAGGAACAACTGAATGTGGCACTCAGTGCCATGGTCTGGTTGACACGGTGGTGTTGGGTCAGAGGTTGGACTTGATGATCTCAAAGGTCTTTTCCAACCTAAATGACTCTGTGATTCTGTGAACTGTCACTCATTAACACTGACACCTTGTTTTTAAACTGGAAAAACAGTTTATTCCAGTGTCAATGGCTTCAGATAGCCACAGGCAGCAGAAGGGACCTCCATCATCAATAAAAGGAATTTTTGTCTTTTGGTATGCTTTCAAATAACGTGCAATCTGCCCAAAAACATGGTGGAAAGCTCCTTGCTAGCACCGCTCACTGAATTCAAACAAATCAGACAGAAGCTTCTGGAGGTTTTTGAAGCCACTGAAACTCAGAGGCACCAAAGACATCAATCAGACAACAAACTACTTAATACAGTATTTGTGTGTGGGAGCAGAGCATGGGCAATCACTGCACATTCAGAGTGTGCTCCACGTAAAACAGGAATCGATCTCATTATTAATTATATATACGAAACATGCCTGGCAGTAACAAGAGACATATTTCCAACAAAACCATTGCCATTATTATTATTGTCGTCGTTGTTGTTGTTATTAAAACACTCATATTGTTATCTTAATAGCCATTCCTACAAAAGCAAAACTATTCCTGTATTTCGACTGAAGTATTGTGCAATTTTTTCTTTCATTTTGTACTGAAGTTTTGTCACATAAAGTGAAGTACAGAAGTTGTAAAGACATTGCAGCCATTTTCAAAACTGTAATTTTACACCTACAGCAATTAATTGCATTTTCATTTTCACTAAATATGCCAGGTTAAAATAATCATTATCACCCTCACCCAGTAGTTTTTCTAGCTTTAAGATGGCTTAACTCTTTAAGCCATTAAGAATCGAAGGTGACCACAAAATAAATTAGGCTTCAAATTTTCAGACACTACATTCTTGTTCCTGTACAGTACATACACATAGTTAATTGCCAAGACCAAACCCCAAATTTCAGCCTGTAAGAATTCTGAACAAGCAGTCTATACCTTAAGCTACTAAGGGAAAAGGAACTTTTCTCCCCAGCTTACTTCTTCTGATCTGCCGTCTTTCTCCTTCTCCTTTTCCCATCTTTTTCTTCAAAC
Source organism: Eulacestoma nigropectus (assembly GCA_013397775.1). NCBI lineage: Eukaryota > Metazoa > Chordata > Aves > Passeriformes > Eulacestoma > Eulacestoma nigropectus. The sequence continues at coordinate 338,978 of VZTE01001628.1, read as the reverse complement.
AGTACAAACATGCAGCACATTAAAATTCTGGCATAATTTGCTGGTTCCTGAACCCTAGTCCCCTAAACTCCCTTCTTATATAAATCTTTCCCCATGAAAGGTCACATGCCATCTCTTGCTTGCCCTTGAAATTCCAGAAGCAAGCTGTTAATGCAACTTACATTCCAAATTAATGAGGGCTGTGATAAACTCTGTCTTTTCACTTACAAACCCCTGATAAAAATGCATTTGAGCACTAAGTATTGTTAACATGCAAAGCTTTGAATGGAAGCACTTTGGTGATCTGTTACAAAAGGTATAATTTTCAGGCCTGAAGAAGAAACACATAACAGATCACAGAGAAAGAACACCAGTAGTTATGCCATGGAAAATAGTTTAAAACTACCACTGTAGATCCTACATGTAAAGGTAATAAATAATTTCAAGTATGTTCAGTTAGGAACATACTGTCAGTGTGAAAGATGCACAGACAGGTGGCAGAGCACAGTACCTCTGATCCTTTTCAAAACAGGAACTAGTGCTAAAGACATCACTAAAATCTGCTCTGAAGCAAAATCCTTTTCATATCAAGGTTCTTAACTTGAAAACAGCAGAACTCTTAAACTATTCAGGATTCTTGTCACTTCTGGGTGTTTTGGAAATGCTTTTCATGGAAGCATGAAGACAACTCATGTTCCGTCTTGGGAACAGAAACGTACCCGAGGCCCCCCTGTACCTTAAAAAACAACACTACAGAAATCTTGATGACAGAAGACAGAAAATACTACAGAAGATATCCCCATTTTAACTCAGTCCCTATACAGAAGTCACAGCTGAAACGGAAGTGAACAAGAAGCCAAAGGAGAGCTAATATTAAACACCCAGAAAGAAAAATGTTTCTTTGATAGGCCTAAAACACTTGAAAGTCTGAAAAAATCTGTCCAACCCCCACCTGCACATCACAGGCCATGTGCATCTTAAAGTCTGAAGTAGCCTGGACATGGAAGTTTACATAAAGAGCACTTAATTCTGATTTATTCAAGAGAATAAAGACTTTATTGCAGCCTAATGGCCACGAAAGGTTAAACAAAATGCTGGTACATCTAAGAAGATGGAATGAAGGCGGGCTTCCCACAATAACCACAGACAGTATTTGTACAACTGGCACAACTCAGAGTCAGTTCATCTTAATCAGGTCAAAGAGATGCATGCAACAATCCTGGGAATTTGAACGACAGACGTTCTGGAGGCTTGCCATATTATCAAGGATGCAACAAATAATGGGACAAGGCGATCCTCAGGCTCTTTTCTTTGTAAACAGGAAAAATTTGTTGAACTTAGTGGGGAAAAAAAAAAGTAGCATTTCAATCTTCCCCCAAATGTACTGGCACTGCTAGTCAGGACAACCTGAAATACTCAGGATGGTCCAAAATCCTGAATGCCTTGATATTTATTTAATTTTGGTACTTTTGTAATTTGCAGAGCACAGAGAAAGGGATCTACACCCTAAGGATGTACAAGAAACAGGCTCAATCAATACCACTCAAATCTTAGATTTTTATTTGCAGCATCATCTGCCCCACTATTACAATAGATATTTTTCTAGGCAGGTCAACATCTTCCTTGCTCCTGGCTATCAGAAATCCTATGCTTTATTCCTAAATAAAGGAGGGAAAATAGTCTAGCTTGTATTTTAATTAAGTTAAAGTGGGAGGGAGAGGTGGGAATGTGGCAAAACATGCCATATCTCATTCCACTACATCAACTGGTATTTCTGCTGAAAGGAGGTTAGCCACTGGTACGCAGTTAGGAAACCTCTAAAAGAGATTTTCTAGGGAAAATCACATTTACGGATGAACTTCATCCACTGAAGTTGCATCAGTGCCAAGTGAAATGAAAACAGATAAATACCATAAAAAGCAGAAGAGGAAGGAAATGGAGAAAAGGGAAGCAGAATGAGGAGGAAGAAGAGAGAATAAATAGGAATGTCACAATCATCACCACAGGTTAGAGGCCTATTTAGCTGCTGCAGCAGTGTCCCTCTAATGCTGCTCAGCATGCTACAGCACAACAGCACTGTCTGAGGGTGCACACAGTGATTTGGACAGCCAAGACTCCACCAGCATCTAACTCTTCCGAAGAAACGTGCCGAATGCCATGAACTCAGTATTATCCCTGAAAAACTGTCAGCGATGCAAAGTGCTGCCTCATGCTGAAAGCCACATTTGAAAACAAAACCTTAGTGACCAGCAGCAATGAACTCACTGACACTTTTCAAAGTTCTGTAAAAAGTTACTTGGGTTTGCTGCCCTTGCATCTCTCATCTTTAAGAGCTCATGTGGGAACTTCTGCAACAGCATGAACTGTCCTTTAAAAAGCTTTTCTGGCCTACACCTAGGAAGGTGCCAGCTGCTCCTGAAGAATCCCCTTCACACCATCGTCCTCCACCTTTGTCCAGGATTCCAGTTCCCACAACACTTTATCTGGATAAGTTACTGATACAATTAATGCATCCTGGCTGTAACAGCTGCACCTCAGGACTCTTCCCTCCAAACAGAAGTTTGGGATGTAACACACTCCTGGACACTGTATTTTTGCTGGGTGGACAGCAACATGGCTTTGCAAAAGCCTGAAAAGAAAATAACAGACAAGAAAACAACAATGAATGTTAAATCATTTTCAAGTAACTCTCTACCCAATGGTTGGCGGAATATTCAAGAAATTGGAAAAAAGCTTGGGCAGCTGGCAGGGAGAAAGTTTCCTGCTCACCGACAATTCCCCTTCTTGTTTGCAAACAAATCACTTTTGCCAGCTTCTGCATAGGAAGGGAAGATCAGACTTCAAAATAAACACTCTATGTTAAACAAACAGTCTTTTGAACACACCAAACCGAAAAAGACTTCCCAGCTGTCTTGGAGAAAATATTTGTTATTTATTTTCAAGGAAGGTATAAAAATCAGGATGCCAAAACCATACTCAGCTTTGTACTCTGAATCAATGTCTTAAATGTTTAAAAAAAAAAAAAAAAAGAAAATTTAGGCAGCTTCTCAGTTCTAACAAATTATGTTTACTGCTCAGATTTAAAAATAACCCTGTTCTATTCACTAAATATGATTACTATTTTCAGTAAGTTATCTTCCTTCTACAATTATCCTTTGGAATTATCTTTAACTGATATATCAAACGAATTTAAAAAGCTCCACTTCAAAATTTCCTGAATATAACTGTAAGATTCTAATTTTACCAAAACAATTTTACATTTTCAAAACTGTTATTTCAACATATTAATCAGCACCTGTTTCAGCATACAAAATTTGAATACATTAAAAATCCAGCCCGTGCAAATACTTCTCTTATACCTCTTTTTACTTTTTGTATGGTTGTTTTTTAAACCAAACACTGATGGCAAGATTAGAATCAGATTTCAGATATTTACACTCCAGGGATGTAAGTAGCTGTAACTGTAATCTGATTTTGTGGAGTATAAAGAAAAGCTATTCATACTCTAAAATTCAGCAAAGAAACAACTTCAGGAAAAGGCTTTCTACATTTACTCCTAAAGAAGTCTGTTCATGTGCTAAAACTTATTTTTCTAAATCACTTTATAGGAGTACAACAAGTACTACAAGGAGACTACCTACAACAGTTCTGTATCAGTATTTATTTACAGGATTCATGAATATGAAGATTCAGGTCTAAATGCAACACTTAAAACATACCCTAAACATGTTGAAACACTTGGTTTACTTTTTATTTTAAGTACAGCCATGTTTTATCCTCTACTATGGTTTGGGGTTTTTTTCCTATTATGTATTTTTTTTTCCAAGGAGTAGAGTATGCAGAGATAATCTGGGGCCATGGGGTGGGAATTCCACATTTATCATTTTACTGACTGTACACCATTTGTTCAGATACACAAAATAATTTCTGGAAGTGTCTAATCATGTTTGGTGATAGCCAGAAAAAGTCATAATCAGATCTATGAACAGCACAATACAGATAACAATACTAAACAAAATTCAGGCCCATTCAACTGTATATGGAAATATGCTACTGTGCTCTACTGAAAATGTTAATAATATGGCTTAGGGGTTATTTGAAATCTTCTTCACTCACACTTGTGTGAACACTGATAAACAAGGTCATAAAGCCAATACAAAGAGAGATTCCTTCTTATGACGTCCTGGGGGGACAATAAGAGTCACGTGACAAAGTAAAAAATGAAATGATGCTCAAAGTAATTTCATTTTAAGTGCCATCCACAGTACCATAATAAATTATTCATTTTGAAAACCCATATATCTAATCAGGAAATTAAAATTTTAATAACCCCTTTCAGGGCCTACAGAATATAGGAAAGTTGCAGACTTAATCCTCTTCAAAAGCCTGAAGAAGCTTCCTAATATTGTGGTTCTATTTTCATTTTAAAAAATGCTCCATAACAACTTAAAACTAAGGAGAAAAAAAAAAAAGTCAAAAAAATGATGAATAAAAACTACAAAAAAACCATGAAGAATCTGGATGAGGTGAGGAAGAACAGGTAGCACTGTGAGCAACAAGCTACTGGAGCCTGAATTTCTAAAGGCCTTGATCCCACCCAGAATCTCAGTCTATGGCTCTGATAAATCTTTCCTGTCCCTGTAACACCTGCTCCACAGCACTCTGGTGTGCAACACCATTGTTACTGCCCTGTAAGCTTTGAATACTTGTACAGTTCTACTACTGGGTCTACCTTCTTCCCAAAAACTTGTCAGAACTCAAGTGCTCTCAGCATCTCCTGACCCTGAGCTCTTCAGCTCTAACAGGATATCTTCACCCTCCCCCGGCTTCCTAAGGAAATGAGGTTTCTGCAGTGCACACTGCATCAGTCCACCAGCTTCTCTCCACTCCCTTCAGCTCTCAGCTATACACACACTTAAAATGAAGCAGGAATACAAACCATGAAACATTTCACTGAGCTGCTATTCAATTCAGTCCATCATCACATTTATTTTTTTCTATTGCTTATTCTAGGATTCAAGTAGGGGAAAATTATTTTACAGAGATAGTGTCTCGAGTTCAAGAAATTCTCCAAAACTGATGCATAAGCTAACAGAAAAATATTAGATCTGGTCTGTCTGGGAGAGTAAGAGTAGTAGTAGCTGGGTATACAGGGTGGAATAAGCATACGCAAAGATTGGGGTTGGGTCTTGTGTTGTAAAAGATGTGTAAACTCTTGGACAAAGACATTTTTCTAAGGCAAACAATGAGACTTCCCCTGAAGCTCACATTTGTATCCAATGGTCTGAACAAGTGGTTTTCTTTGAGGGAGGGAGTCACAGAGCTCAAATACAGTCAGAAAGTAAAGAGGTCTGAAACAAAATGTCTCATAAAAAGTGACTGGAAAGAACATTCCAAAAGGAAAGGCAAAGATTTCATGTCTATTGTAAAAAAAAAGTCTCAAAATAAAAAGTGGAAACAATGAGAAGCAAATGGGTTCTCAAAACCTATGTAATTACACCCTTTCCCTGTTAACAATCACTAAGAGAAACACAAATATTTTTTGCTTGAAAAATTACTATGGTTTGTATAACATCATTTAGACCCTGTCAGAAGGACTTCAAGTAAATACTCAGATTGCAAGAGGAATCTTTTCCCTATCGCATTCTATCTCTGAAAAAAGATAAAATTGTATTACCAGTGTGAATTATCACCTGAAAATTCTGCTGATGAGAAAAACTGTCACTGTGCAAGACCAAATGTGTCTTCTCAAGCGTTGACTTGTTTCAAAGGCACCAGAGAGTCGGATATATCTAATTAACAGGGAATGCAATGTTGCAAAAGAGTAAGCAAAGCACTTCCCAGAGCTGGCTGATAACTGCATTTCAACGTAGGGCTCACCAACCCACAGACCCATGGTAAGTGAGCAGAGAGGACAGTTTTGAGAGACAAAAGGACGATTCTGGAAAGATTTTTCCATCCCATGAGGAAAAGCAAGCACAGCATCAGAAGACAGTTCCAGCTATACCAAGTTCGCGTATTTGAAGTAGAAGATTTAGACTCTATTTTTGAAGACTAATCTTTGCTGTAGCAGACATCTTTTTTCCTGTTTTAGACTGAATACATACAATTCCAAGCACAAACACAGACTGGGCAGAGAATGGATTGAGATCAGCCCTGAGGAGAAAGGACTTGGGAGTGTTGATTGATAGGAAGCTCAGCATGACCCAGCAATGTGCACTTGCAGCAGAGAGCCGAACGTGTCCTCGGCTGCATTGAAAGGAGAGAGGACAGCAGGTCCCAGGAGGTGAATCTGCTCCTCTCTTCTGCTCTCCTGAGATCCCAGCTGGAATACAGCATCCAGCTCTGGGGCCCTCAACATAAGGACACGGACCTGTTGGAGTGAGTCCAGAGGCCACAAAGGTGCTCAGAGGGCTGGTGCACCTCCCTTATGGAGACAGAGAGCTGGGGTTGTTCAGCCTGGAGAAGAGAAGGCTCCAGGGAGACCTTGGAGTACCTTCCAGTACCCAAAGGGGCAACAAAAGAGCTGGAGAGGGACATTTTACAAGTGCATGTAGTGACAGAACATGGGAGAATGGCCCTAAACTGAAAGAGAGCAGGTTTCGATTCGATATTAGGAAGAAATTCTTTACTGTGAGGATGGTGAAATAGGTTACCCAGAGAAGCTGTAGACGTCCCATCCCTGGAAGTGTTCAAGGCCAGGTTGGATGGGACTTTGAGAAACCTGGTCTAGTGGAAGGTGTCCCTATCCATGGCAGGGGTATTGGAAGTAGGTGACCTTTAAGGTCTCTTCCAACTCAAACTCTTCTAGGATTCCATGATCCTTAAGGAGAGTCAAGGGGAAGGAATGCAAGAACGCACTGTTTTAAATATAGAAAGCAAAGGAAGTAAAAATGTAAGGTTCAGATTTACTATACAGTGCTTAGGTACTCACAAGTAGGAAGGAACTATAGGGTAACATCCCTCAGCTTTCATTTTCCCCAAATTAGCTTGACCTTAAAAACTTTAATAGGTGGGATCCTTTTAGTTAAAATGCACCAGATCCAACGGGTTTTTTTGGTTAGAGGAACAGAATTGTATCAGGTCCAATTCTGAAACTTTTTACTTCTGGTAACTTTATATTATAAAGGAGTAGCATCTGTATCATCTGCTACTACAGTTCCTAAAAAACAAAGCTTTATTTCAAAATCTCATAATGACAGCTGCAGTGTTGACTGAAGTGCTTTATTAGGGTGATATAAAATACCTATCCCACACCAACTGCAGATGCAGCCCTGAACCTCAGGGCAGAAAACTGGGTATGATCCAGCAGTGGCCACATCATGAGGTGTAAGAAAAAGTGTCCATGAGGCTCTGCTGTCATAGGTGACTCACACAGACAGAAGCTAATAGCTCTTCACTCCCACTTTTCCTTTCTTTGCCTGCTAAATACATCATTATCTCAGACTATCATATTTAAAGAGAGACTTTAATTTTCAAGTTTTTGACTACTAATTTCTCTTCCACATAACAGCTGCTCTCAAATGACATCTTCCTTGTGCCAGATGTCAGAACACAAAATTAATGTATCAACTTATAAAACACTTTCCATCATAGTATCACAACACTTCTAGCCAAAGACAGATGACCTGTCAAAAGAGGGACATCCCCACTTTATACTCAGTGAAAGATTAATTACTGAACACCAAAAATGACAGCACTACAGCTATTTATGTCCAACTGCAGTATCGCCACTAAGGGTTTAAGTCCCTGTGTCCCCACGCAGATAAACTCTTACAAAAGGCATTTTTATTAATTAGTACTATTGCCATAAAAAACAATTCTTGCCATAACCTGCTCTCAACCATGGCCTAATAACAGAGATTCTTTAATAAATAATTCTCTTGAGTTTTGTGATACTCTTATATAGGCCACATAGAGAATACGGAGAAGAATTCAGTGCTATGACAGGCATTACATGGTAATGCTCCAAGAGCATTTTTGGTTATGCAGTAGTTTTGAAGAAAACATCAGCCAAAACCACTCTTACATGCTTCTGAAGTCCTGCCAGGATGTAAATTAAACGACCTAATGAATTCTAACTCATAGAAAGCCTCACAATTCAGTTACTTGACACAGAATAAGGCAAATTACTGGGATTGAAATAGACTTCTACACTCCACACATAACATCAGGAAACAACACAGATGGAATAACTCTACAGGAAGTTTACATATCAAGAACCAGAACCTAAGCAACACTCATGCAGTGCTGAATACCTTGTCACCTGAGTCTGGAGAACACTAATACACAGTAAGAAAAGCATTCAACCAGTCTTGAAAAATAAGGTACACAATTACATGTGAAAGACCACAAGGCTAAGCAAGGCCTTGAATTTTCTCTACTCTTTCACAAACAACAAAAATAGCAGAAGGTCTAAATATCAAAATTTTCTCACCTATATAAAAAGCAATGGATTATCAGTGACTTACACAGTCTTTCCTTGGGCTGGAAAGATTTGCAACAGTGGAACCAGAAGAACATAAATATGGCCAGACACCCTGATGTAATTGGGAGCATATCCAAGAATGTTTGGCTGCGAACTCATTTAGGAGCAGAAGAGCCTCCAGTTGCTGTAGGAAGAAAAACAGATTGATACCCCACTTTCTATATCTTAATTAGAATCTGCTGCTCATGGTTTAGGAACAAGACATCTCAAATTTACATATTTGTTTGAAGTTTCACTTGGGTGAATTGTTGGCAAGTGAATTTCCATGTACCTATCCCAAAACGCAATTTGCTTATTAAAACAGAAATGACTGCATTACGTTACCTTTCAATCTGGTATTAGGCACTGAGGTTGCCCACCCATTTCCAAGACTGTAGAGCCCCAAAGCATTGATGCAAAATGTCTCTTCCAACCAAGACCACAGACCTTGCACAACATCACTGAAAATTAGCTTCCCAACTGTCACGAAACACATCTGATGTCACTTTTTTGGAGGATTCAGGGAAGTTCAAGTGCTGAACAGTATTAGCACAACAAATCTGAATGATGTTGACCCATTCACCAAAGGAATGCTTGCCAGAAGGACTCAGAACGATTCCAGATACTTCAAGTCATCTGAGGTAACATTTGGTGCAATGAGTCACATAAGATAAATAGGCCATCTACTTTAGAAGGAGGACATACTGATTTACCATAGTGGTTAGCTAAATATGCAATCACAGAACCAAACTTACAGACTGGTATCAGTTTTATAGGAAATAGACCTCTCCTCACTCAGGAATCAAGAATACATCCAGTTACTCCACAACTTGCACTAGTACAGTGTTTAAGCTTTTGCACAACAGCTAACTCCACAGAGCAGTATCATCTAGGTCTCTTAACAACTCCTGAAGAAATGCCCTGAAGACAACTTGGAAGAAGAAGTAATTCTGTCTGGTTTCAGTGGGCAGGAAGTCAAAGAGGAACAGCTTGGTCACTTCAAGAAAGCAGTGTGAAATAATCTGACAGCCCAACTGCACTGAGGCAAAGGAAGAAATGCCTTTGCTTCAGCCTCGTGCTGCTTCTGAACCTGGAAGGTTTAGCTAAGAAGAAGGATTAAAGCAAGTGTTCACTTCCTTAAAAAAAACAGGTATTCCCCACTTAGTCTGTGAGCAGTGAAGTAACAGAGCCTGGAGACTTTTGGGGACAGAATGTAATGGGTATCGTTGCAATGAAGTGAATTTCCTTCAAAGCAGCCTGACTGGTGCTCTCTTTTAGATACCTGACTGCAGCAGTGTTGATAGTAAACCAAACTTTGACCAAACTCAGCAGTGCTTGCACAGCATCAAGGCCTTCTTGGTTTCTCACAAAGCTTGCCCTCACTTCTGCCCTTTTGATTCTCTCCCCAGTATTGCTGTAGAGGAGTGAGCAAACATCTGGGTGGGGGCTTAGCCACTGCCCAGGATCAACCCACCACAGAAGATTCAGGAGGTTTATCAGATTTCCTTTACAGGCAATGACATCCAGGCTGCAGGCAGATAATAAAACATGACCACAAAGCATGGTTCCATTTCCATATTGAGGGACTCCTTCAGTGTAGGATCCTCTATCTATTTAAGCAAGTTTAATCACTGCAGTTCACCTTTCCCAAGAATAAAGTAATGGTTCTGACAGACACTGACCACTGGAAAGGTTCTGAGATACTAGTTCCATGAAGGTGAGGAATTCTCATTGCAAAGTAAAGATAAACCTGTTTAAAATAAAGTAGATTTTTTCCTACTTTTCTTTGTGGAAGTGTATTGTAACAAATGTACGCTGGCTGAATGCCTGGTCTGCAGCCACAGAAAAGGAACACAGGTCTTGTGGAGGCAAATCTAGAACTCACAAGGAATGAGGACAACTGCTACTGTCACAATTCTGGCATCTTAGCTCCATTTCCCTGCCACAAGCAGCCATGCCTCCAAGGCATGAGAACACAGCTCTTCAAGCGTACATTAACTTTGTCTTACTGGATTTTACTGAATAACCCAATGCTGAACAAGTTGCCAAATTTATCATGTAGACAGAGAGGCAATATCCTCAAAACAGAATTGTTAGGATGGCAGCACCCAAGGAGCTGGCTGACAGAAACTTGCCTGTCACTAAAGACAGTGCTGAAGGCTCTGACTTTAAGTGATGTTAACTTGTGACATCCATAAGCCCTTCAATGTCCTTTCAAGAAGAAAATCTTCCAAGGTAAAGATCTTGCTCCCTTTTGTTTTGATGAAAGATGAATGGAGGAGTATCTTGACATTTCCATCTCTGTGGGAATAGGGATACAACACGTGGAGTACAAGATGGAGTCAGTTCTCAAGTTGCAAAAGAAGAATTTGGAAAGCCAGAACATCTTGGAAAAAGAACAAATATGGAACAACTTTCTGCCACTCTGAAAAGAAAACAACTCACAGCTATGGAACACTCCATGTCCCCAAGGAAGAGCTGTGCCAGATGCATTCCAGCTAACATGTCCATGTGTTTTCTCATTCTCCACGCATGGAGCATGAATGTTCCATTTACAGAGCCTGCACAAGGAAAATATTCCCCTTTCTCAAGTTTGCAAGTGTAAGCGGTGTGTTCAAATCCATGTGAGCCACATTCAAATACAGAACTACAAATTCTGTAGAACTTAAAATGAAAATGCATTATAAAAGCAATATTATTATTAAAGGCCTGAGGAAACCCGCCTTCTGTTTATACAATAACTCTATAGGAAAATTATACCAACTGTACCCAAAAGGATTCTTACTCCTCTGGAACAAAGGACAAAACATTACAACCAGGGACAACTGTTCTGTACTGGTGTTCTCTGTTACCTTTTGCTCTTATTTTTGAACCCTTCAAGAATTTCAATACTGAAACAGAACCAGACATATCAGAGTAAGTCCTTTCATTCTGGCACACTCCAGCAGTATCTGCTTTACACAACTAAACATGACTAAATTTTAAATATTCAGTCTGGGAGAGCTGCCTATCTATCAGTGACAAGCTGCAGTCACTAGAGAGAAGACTTCAAAAAATTTTTAAAAAAAGGAAAACTGAGGGGAAAAAAAGCTACTCTAGGAAAGAAACCAAAGCCAACACTCCACTCTTACCTCCCTAAAAGAAAATTGCAACTGTTTCAAAGGAAAATCACTGGACAGGAGTTCAACTGTGGAAAAACTTATGGAAAAATTCTTCCAGAAACAGGAATCACCTGTATATAAAGAGCATTGACTTAGGCTAGAATCATCTTAAACTGTAAGCTGTTAGTCCAAACACATTAAAAAAAATCACGAGAGTGTTATAAATGATTAATGACCAGCAAAAAAAGCAAGGATTGCTTCACTTTAGTATCTAACCCATATGCAGATATTGCAAAATGGTGAAGAACTGTGGCACACCAGATTTGTTACTATTAAAATTATGCTATCTACAAACAACAAAAAAAAATAGTATTCATGTCTGCAGACAAACTACCATGTCCAATCCCACTACTGCCTCTGGCTCTAGCACACCTTCTATCTCATCTGTAGGCCATTCATGAGTGCCATGTACAAGTCAACAATAATTGCAATTAACTGGATTCAGCATATATCACAACCATAACATTCCACAGAAATGTTAAGCAAGCGTTCAGAATCGTTACGCAGAACCACAGGCATTAATTAGAGTATATCCAACTGCTTTTATTCAGATGCCTATCACGAAACTGAAACTCCACTATAAATCCTCAGTTGGAAGAGGCACTTCTGTTTCTAAAACACTAAAATCAAAATCAGAGCAAACTAGTGTGACATTGTTTCACGGATTCCTGCCCTAGAAGGTTATCACTGAAGACTTTCTGGGGCTACAGGCACCACTGTTTTTAATATGCAACCTCCAAACTCAAGTCCTGTGCTATTATCCAGCCCTGCCACCACATGCAAAAGGATACTGAAGTGCAAAAGCAAACTTTGAAATCCTGTGGGATTTGCATGTGTAGTACAGTCTGAGCATCAAGTTGCCAAATTACTTCCAACTGCTCCTAAATGTATCCTTCCAGATCAACACAACTGCAAAGAGGCAAGAATTCCTGCGCATGCTGCAAGTGCCACATCAAACTACTCCGAGATATCCTTCCTCACATATATAACCTTAATTCAGTGCAGATTTTTTTCAGTTTCAGGGTTGTCCTAAACCTATCAAATGCTGTCACAGAATCACAGGATGGGTCAGGCTGGAGAGGACCACAGCTGATCATCTGGTCCAACCTCCCTGATGAGCAGGGTCATCCCAGAGCACATGGCACAGGAATGTGTCCAGATGGTTCTGGAATACCAAAACCTCTCTGGGCAGCCTGTTCCAGTGCTCAGTCACTGCACAGTGAAGAAGTTCTTCCTCATGTTCAGGTGGGACTTCCTGTGCACCAGTTTCTGCCCTTGCCTCTTGTCCTATTGCTCAGCACCACCAAGCAGAGCCTGGAGCCATCCTCTGACACCTCCCTTCAGATACTGACAGATATGGATGAGGTGCCCTTTCAACCGTCTCTTCTCCAGGCTGAACAGACCCAGCTCCCTCAGCCTTTCCTCATAAGAGAGATGCTCCAGCCCCTTCATAAGCTTTGTCACCCTCCCCTGGACCTGCTCCAGGAGCTCTGAATCTCTCTTGTCCTGAGGAGCACAGACACGGCACTCCAAGCAACAGGCACTGTCAAACTGTACAGCAAAGCACCGTGAGTTAAATATGACGTTACCAAGCTTTACTTTTAAAGCATTGAAACTCTTTTCTTCTAGAATGAGTTTTGACTCAAATTAGACTCAGGAAATTAGAGTCAATCAGTGAGCACTAGACACCCAACTAATGACTCAACACCCTCTGTAGAATACAGATTTTCTAAATCCTTTGGAGAAGTCCTCATCACCTGCGGCACAGAAGAAAACAAACTTGTCTCCGCTGTGGGAAGAACATGATCCTGTGATCTCAGTCAAGCACTTGCCAACAGCTACTGATAACATCATAAATGCACCTACAATGTTCCCCAGAGGAGAGATAACAACTTACAAGGTATTTTTATTTTCAGGATTGTCAGACCAATTTCCACATGAGACACATGCCTTCTGAATTAGCAAAGTGTGCTGCAGCCTCTTGTACCAGAACTTGAAAGCCAAAAGTATGCTGGATAAATAAAACATTTTGTAATGTAGCTGGCGAGGACAAATGCATAAAAAGGACCAAACAGATACTCGCCATCTCAGATTCGTATATTCAGAAAGGTTTCACTACGCAGTTAGATTCTCAAAATACCTTCTAATAAAGAGATTCCTACAACAGCAATTTACACCAGTTAAACTTTATTTATCAAACTGGCAGCCCATGCTTTCTGAAGTAAACACTACTTTTCCCCCAGAGCTCTGCACTTTAAGCACTCTTTGTCCTGCACAATGTCATCCAACTCCCAGTTGTTTTCAGTCCATATTTATACAACGCTCAATTAAATGAGGTTTCAAACACTCTCTCCAAACTGTCTTTCTACTTGTTATCCAAAACAGGAGCCCTTAAAATACTGTTAAACCATTTAATGGCATACATACAAAATCCCACATGGCTCTTATGCCACGACATACTTGTAATCCTTTCCTTAGTGCTCCCACCAACTATCCTCAGAGCAATTAACTCCTAGAGAAGGAATTACCACAGAAGTTTACATATCTTATTACATATTTTTACACAGAATTTTCATTTTCAAACCTTTCAATAAATAAAATTTTTCACATTTTGACCAGATATGCAAATATTCTATGAAATCAGAGATTATGGCTTTTTTAAAAGGACTCTATTCTAGCCTGCATCTGGTCAAACATTGCCTAGATCACCCCAATTACAAACTTACATACCCAGTATCTTTTTTTCTTGTACCACTAATATATTTAAGGTAGTTTCCTTACTACCTGCGACCCAGGAATATGAAAAACTTTATTACAAGTTTGTGAACATACAAGATTAGCCCACTTGAAATGTGAGAAACTACACCACCATCACAACTACCATGAGAATTTCAAATGGTTTTTATTCACCCTCACAATAATCCAAGTAATGTTTGAGGTCTTTCTCCCCAGCCCATAAATAACACTGAGGAGGAGGCTAGGGAACCTGTACTAAACTATAAATATCTCCATTTTACAGAAGAGCATCAGGTTGCAAGGAACTCTCTACCTTATCAGTTTCCAAAGCTGAAAGCCCATTTTGTCCTAGCTCCATCCTGAAAGTTACTGACTCTTCCAAGCACAGAAGCCAGAAAGCACAGCAGGAGAGGGCAGCAGAGGCTGCTGCTGTGCTCCTTGACATTGTCTAGCAAGAGCAAACTCAAATGTCACACCTACTGAGAAACAGCTCTGTATCTCAAGGGCTGCATCCTGAACATGCTGACAAGTGTATGGAGAAACAAAAGGAAGCGTATGAACACGGGAAAAACGGTACACATCCTGACTGCACATTGTTTAGCTCACAGGTTTTCAGCGAAAAAATGCCTATTCAGACACAAACTCCAACACTGGCACGCAGTAAACCAAAACTGGATGCCTGCTAATGTAATACATACCTGGCTTTTTGTTCACCCATAAATTCTGTATTGTGTTGAACCTTTTCTGTTACTTTGACTTTTAATGTTTTTCCTCTTCTGAAAAGGAAAGCCACCAAACAATCACAAAAAATCTAGAACAAACTAAACCAAATACCAAAGCAAAAAAGATTTTGCAGTTCTTCTGAATGTGTTATCAGCACTAAATCTCCCCTACTCCACAAAGAACATCCTCCAGCCAACTACCCAGAGCATTATGAACCATACAAAAATGAAGCAGGACAAATGAAAAACCCAACACATTATGAACTTCCAGGTAATCACTCCACAATCACTACTCACTTAGCCAATTTTCCTCTATCAAGAATCAAATAAATCCAGAACTGACTGGACAAACGTATTTTTGGGCTTTACTGATTGGATCAACATGTTCAGAATGTTATCTTCTCAGAGATGTGATGTACTGTTAATGCCACCCAAGATGCCCCCCATGATGCTGTTACAACAGGGACACACTACTGCAAGTCTGAAGAACAGAAGAGAGCTCTTGAAGACAACACAGAATTTACTGAAAGTCAAAATACACCTGTAACTAAAATCTGACACACATGAAAACTGACTTATGATACCAAAAAAATGTAGTATTAAAAACTACCTTGAATAATAACTAAACCTGAATAATACACCTCCACAGACTACACAGAAGTGTAGGCTACTCTCAGGCACTAGAAGTTCATACTTTCTTTGACATGACCTAGAAAATAGTATCTGCATTCTTGGCAAATTTCATGCGGTAAAATTCTGCTTTTCATTTCTGAAAATTTCTGAACATCTACCCAGGTGATTTCAGTATAATCATTTCTACCTTTAACCTTACTTGTAAGAAATACTGTGAGTTAGTAAATGATGCACTTTATAGCCAGGACAGATTCTTATCTACAGAAGTGATGGGCTGGCAAATTATCACATAAAAGCAATAGAAAAGAAAATGAAACAGCTATCAAAGGCAGTAAGTTTGAATTCCAGCTGTCCTTTCAGAGAATGAGATAAAATGAGGCAGGGTGGGGGGAAAGGAGCAGCAGGGAAAAACAGGATCAGTAAGTCAATGAACACAAATGAAATATATGCCGCAGCATTTGTGATGCAAATTTGATAATAATACAGTCCTCAATAAGCTTCATTCAAACCTGCTTTGTGATTCATTGTCAAACAAATAATTCTAGTGATTCATTAACGAAAGAATGAATGATCTAATGCTGCTTTGAAGTAGACAATGCACACTCTAGAGGAAGGTTGCCATAGATTTAAAAGTAAACATTACCTTAAGAAATTAAACTTCCATTTCTTTTCAGTTCACAAAAAAAGGAATGGACTTAAATCTAAATAATTTTAAGTGTCAATTTTTTTTTTTTTAATTCTACCTATATCATGCTACTCAGTTTTAGAGGGGATGCAATTACTCCTTATTAGCTTAAATACAGCATCTTTTTTTAGCAACTTCATGGATTCTGATGGGACTACCTCAAGGATTTCTCTACTGGATCAATTCCAATTTGCACAGTAACTGCAACAGATTCAACTTCAGCAGCCCTTCTGGAGTTCTTCTGCACGAGTAAAAGCATCAGAATATTTTACATCACACAGCATTTTACAAAAGCAAGAAAACAAACCCATAAAAGCTGGGTTATTACATAAATATGCTATATATTTAAAACAGTGCATACCAGCACGGAGTTTTATTGTTTTCAGTAACAGTAAAAAAAAGCCTTCAAACCTAAGTCAGGCCTGAAGAGAAAAACACAGAAATATCTGTAAATATCTCCATACATACCAACAAGTTTTGTGATTAAAGCTTAGGCATTTGACCTAGACATTTTATAAAGAATAGCCTGGGGCTATTTATCCTATTTGGCTTGAATTGTTATAATGTTTTATTTCTGGATGAACGGTAGATGTTTTCTTTCCCTTAGTAGCAATAACTTCCAATCATTTAATTACATTCTGGAGAACAGCTAATGCTGTAGCTTAGCATGCCAAAAGACAGGATACACTTAAAGACTGGCTTCAAAGGACACAAATTAATATAATGAATAAAGGCAAAACCAGGTTCTGATACACTGAAAATAATACTCCACTGGTAACCATCTCAATCCTGCACATAAGATGTACAGAACAACCAAAATGATACAACCCGAGTTAACTACAGATCTTACTAAAATATTATTTTGTTCCTCAGTCAAGTTTAAACATTTAAACAGTGGAGGTAAACAACTACTCTGAGCACAAAAGAATTTACTTGAAGAAATAACTTTCGAATTCTTTAGAATGCACAATGCCTTTGGGATTGTACAAGGGAGCTACTACTTTGTAGTAAGGGAAGAGACAGGCAAGATTTCAACTCCTGATGAATGAAGAGTCTGTCATATGAGACTAACATGTCTGGAAGTACTTTGACTATTTTTTTTAAGACTGCTGAGATGCAAACTGCACATTATTACAAAATACTCACACAGTTAAACAAGTCTGTAACATAACTTTGTTTCTAAGCAACGTATTAAATACAACCTCCTCCACAATCTGTACAAATTGTTGCAAATTGCATTTATTCTCTATCTTCAAATGATGTGGTTTACTAGCACGTCTTCCACATTATGTATGCTTGGCCCAGAGCCCCAGAGCAGCAGCACAGAACCAGAGGGCAAGTGGAAGTTGGTTATAAGCCACCTTTCCACTTCCTTTACCCTTTGCCTGGTAGGAATAAGACCAATCCTTGGTGTTCTGCTCAAAAAGCCCAAGGGCAGTTCCTGGACTTGCCCTTCAAGTGGCTCTTACACAAGCTGAGAGCTGCCAGGACAGCATGGCAGCACAAGAGCTTCTTTCAGTGACAAACCATCAGCTATAAAACTACTGTGCATCAACACAACTCCAGCCCTTTGTGCTCCTTAACCTGACAAATTAAGTACAAAACTCTTCTGCTGCTGAACTACAACCAAACACATCAGCAGTAGCAGCCAAAAAATCTCTCCTTTTTAAATCAATTAATCCACTGACAACCAGGGTATTCTATGTCACATTTATTTCTGATGTAATGCAAAAGCTTCCAGCTTTATAATTCCATAAGAATAATAGTCATCATCATCATCAACGCTGAATTTCTCTTCACTGGACCTGCAAGATCTTGTTTAACTGCTTTATTCATTAAGGAAATTATTTTCACAATGTAAGGAAAATGCCCTACACTTTCAGGTTTATTCTCTCCTTGCTTTTCCAACCTTCCCTACGTAATCAGTGGCTACCGGGAGGATTAGGGGAGGAGAAAAAAAAATCCCTTCACAACACAGACAGACAACACAAACTAAATCTCTTCTACTGGAATATACAGGCACCATGAAAGGAGAAAAAAAAATTACTACAGTCTATTAGTTTGTTCAGGATGACAGTATTTTCAGATGTTACCCAAAAATACATCCATACACAGCATATATTTTAGAATTATATATCTTAGTGTATCTTATCTTTGAAATAAGAAATTATTGTAAACTTTAGACTCAGAATTCAGGAAATATGCCACCTAATACACTGAAAATTGTTTCCACTGGTCCTTACATAAAAGATATTTTAGCACGTAAGCTTGGGCCACAAGAACAAAGAATTAACAGGTATTGTACATGATAAATACCATCAGCAAAACCAAAAACTCTATCTTGCAAACAATCTGTTTGCCAAAGTAAAAAGTTTTATCACTCTATTACCAGCCATAGTACTAGCACTTTGAAATTTCCTTATTTTTTGGAAATAAGGTTTTCTGGTTTAGTATGCCAAATAATTGAAATATGTATGAGAGCTGCTCTCTGAATTTATAAACTGCAAGCTTCTTTACTAATCCAACCAGCATTTGGCATCAGTCAGAAGCCTGACACCAAAAAATGAGCATAGCAGAAAAACACTGTCCAAGACAAACAGCCCTCTCCTCTCTAGCATGTCTTTTCTTACGTACAGGATTGCAATCGAGCCATCACACACTTAAATGCTTGGGATTAGTTTAGAGAACTGAGAAGTTATGGATGACAAGACAACGTTGTGTGTACACAACCACTCCTAACTTCAACTCCAAAAAGTCTCCATGGAGACTTCAGAGGAAAAACAGAACCTCTCTGTCAGAATGAAAGAAGAGTCTGAAGAGCATCAATACTAATAAAACAGGAAGAGCTACCTGAAGGTACAACACCTACTTGATTTCAGTTGTTATTAAGGTAACAGCACAGCTCCTACCCACCCTGCTCCCCCAGGCACACACTCCCTACACACCTCTGTTTTCCCCTTCTCTTGGCTTCTCACTTAACCCCAGTCTCAACTTGATGCAAGGAAATCTTCCCCAGCTCATGTCATTACTCATCTTTTTACTTTCTTGCAGTCACCATGACAAGAGTAACTATTATTGCACTGCAACAGGAAAGTCTGAGTTACAATGTCAGACCCATTTTTCAGTTCTGCACCTCAAACAGAATGACGCTGAATAAAAGTAGCTTTAAATTAATCAGGAAAAAAAAACTTGCTAGATTAGTTTCCTCATTTATTTGTTACTTTCTCATATACTGTGAAAGAATGTAAGAGAGGAAAAAAAATCCCTCAATGACTTCTGAATTTTCCCTTTAAATCCTAAAAGTGCTATGGATAGCAAGTAAGGTGGCCCTTGACAGACTTACTGTGTCACACCAAATCAATTACTATGACAAAACCACAATTAATATGGCAGCACAAATATTCAAAGGTGCAACTTATAAAGCAATCATTTGTCTTTAAACTTAAGTAATTTTCCATGTACTCCATCCAGGTTTCGGGTTGTGCCCTACTTACGCACAGTACAATCATAAAACACATTAACTTGAAATTAACAGAAGTGAAAAAGATTTAAATGCAGAGATACAATGAAATAAAAGAGGAAAATATCCAAAACAATCCCTAAAAGGCAGCTCATACACACACACACAAAAAA